>JAJVSH010000066.1:172983-205689 GCA_021460005.1 Tetramorium alpestre | reverse complement strand
TTATATATATATATATATATATATATAGAGAGAGAGAGAGAGAGACCCTGAAAGCGCGATCAAGTCGCCCGCATTTTCAGGTGCTTGGCCGGTCCATCTTCAGAAAATTGTAACGGATAATAAGGGACATTTATTATCAGGGAAGACAGATGTATCTCGGAGCATATTTTTACGTGGCAGAAAAAGAAACCGGCGAAATCGAGCGCGGTCTAGCGGAAGGAGCGGAAGGAGACTTATAGTGACTCATTAGAGATACATTCGAGCTGTAAAGCATTAAATCCGATCGGCGTAACTCCTGCGGCGTTTGATAAATATCGAGTCGACTGATTCGCGTCGAGCGATCGGACGTGCTATTTTCGTGCGAGCGATAATGTACGCACGCGTGTTCGACGTGACGTGGCCGTGTGTCAGAGCATTTCCAGTTTCTGAATTCCGATGCCTCACGCGGAAGATCTCAATGATCAAGCGATCGGGATGCCGCAGGAACATTATATCGGGATAAACTTATTAGAGGAAGGATATTGCACATCTCGCGGCTCTCTGCATTTATAGTTTGCTTGCGATCGTTTGTCGCGAACGGTACGAAGGTATCGCGAGAATCGTCTTCGAGTTTACCTGCAGTTTCGAGCATATTTCGTCGCAGCGAGATGAATAACGGCGAAACTTGGAGTTACGGGAGGAAATTTTCCACTTGGTCTACTCGCGGTCTTTTCACGGCACGTTGAGATCCTGAGCATCTGTCGCCGGGAAAAACGGCGCGGCTGAGAAACGCGATAGCGCTTTTAATTAATACGCCGGTAATATTTTATGTTGCGCGAATGTGCAGCGCCGCGATCTCTCACGGTAGATAGCACGTGAATACTTTATAATGTTTCACCAGCGATAATCGATCGATTGGACAATAGTCCTACTTTCTCGCCGGTCGGAGCGCGATTCCGAGTTTAATGGCGTATCGTTTATTCGTTGCTAGAGCGACTGCAGAAAATTGCTTCTAACGTCGTTTCGCGACAAGTTGAATCAAATTAGAATGCACCAGCGGAGAAATTATGACCGAATCGATTAACGACATTTGAGATGCATTGAATTTTGCGATGCCGCTTGCGATAGAGATCCGAGGAGCCGCATCGTCCGAGAGAAGGGTTGTCAGGAAGGGAAAAAAAGAGGCGAATAAACAGATTGTAAGGAGCGAGGAAGAATCTATCGAAGGTCGCATCGATTTTCAGGAACGTCGCAATCGTCGCACAGCAGAATCATCAATCCTGGCACTCGTGGAGACGACTTTCCCTTCGCAGGCGATATTGATCGAGCGGCGTTATCTGTTACGATTATGTTTCCCTACGAGCTTCATTTGCGACGATAAAAATCGAATGCCTTGTCATTGATTGATTCACCCCGTAGCAATGATTCCTCAGTGGCGACTGAACAAGTTCCTTTTGTATAATACAGCGTTTCAATTAAAACCCCGGCGATAATTCGCTCGGCAGTGACATCTCTGCAAAGCGGAGGAATTCGAGGCGGAGAAGAAGACCGCTCTCTAAATACCTACTGCATCAATTTTTGTAGACGCGCCTCAATTGCGTCATGTCGGCCATCAATCTTGGAGCAACTAAATATCTCACCGGGATAATGCGAAATCGACGACGCGTTCCGTCACATTCGTTTCTTATTTTGTTTATTTATCGCGTTCCCAAGTCAACCTCGCGAGGCTTTATTAAAAGAACTCCATGATTTATTTACTGACGATGTCTCGCTTCATAGGCCGTGGCTCTCTCGCGTCGCGCCGGGAGGATTTCCGTCGCGTTTTTCACGTTCCAACAGAATATTTCATTTGTGAGTGGAGCTGCCCATTTATTAGCGGCGATCACATTTAATGCGAAATCGATAAAGCCGAACTCCGCGCGACCGCAAACCAAATAAAAGTATATTGATATTCACGCACATGGTATTAACTGTTATTACGAATCGATAACAGGTAAACCGTATCGGGATTGAGAATTATTTTATCAATTTGTACATCGATTCCTGGGGATTGTTTCAATTTTGGAGGCGCATTCCGCTCATCTTATCGTCAGAGATAAACGATATCAAATAATTATATATAATCCGAAATGACTTCTCTTTTCGGTTATATAATATTTTCTAGAAATACTTTTTATAAAAATATATATGTTTTCAGCCTCGAGATGAAGGACAGCTTATTATCTGTCGATTTATTTCAGGGATGTCTTCTGTATTCGATGATTTATAGGAAAAAAGAGTCACATTAATCGTGAACGTGTTAAATAGACATGGGGCTCACCGCTGTCGGCATAAGTCTCGGAACCGTAACCGTCCTGCAGACCGCTGGACCACGTGCCCTCGTATCTCGCCGTGGAAGTGGTGGATTGCCGAACCCCGTAGCGACCCTTGAATCCCTGAGTCCATTCTCCCCGGTAAAGCCAACGGCCGCGGGTCTCCATGCCCAGGCCGTGCCTCTTGCCGTTCTGCCATTGTCCCTCGTAGGCTGACCCGCTGAAATGAAAGTTAATCTTTTAAAAGCTTTCACCAGGTGGGACTTAAAAATGTAGAAATAATTCCGCCGCGTCTTTCGCAGCCCTCAATTGACGTTCGCTCGCAAAAATACCCTTAAGAGTTACGCTTCGAGGATCACGTCGCTATTTATGTTATCCTTGCCCACGCATATTAGCTGAAAACTCGTCTAATTATCGCGTCCAATAATTACCGGCTGCGTCGCCATCGATGACGGCGACGGCGACGGCGACGACGACGACGACGACGACGACGACGACGACGATGTTGCCTCCGTATTATTGGATATGTAGAATGGAATAGCAATGTGAGTTTAATACTTCGTGCCAACGTGGAGAGTGATTGCGCCGCCTACGATCCTTCTTTTCAGATATTTTTATGAAAGTTATAATTATCAAGGAAACGGAGAGCTAATCGAGCGAGCATTCTTTCAAGTGTCACTTTTACGCTAAACTTATTTCTGTTATTACTTTTTGTCGCGGAAAATCTTTTCAAATCCAGCATCAAATACAATTTAATTATTCCCTTTAATCGTCACAGTTTCTGTGAAATGTTAGGAAGAGTTTCAACAACACCTATAATAAAGCTTTCGAAGGAGAATACTTAATCCTGTCCGGGCGAGTCCTTGCGAATGAATTATTACATAAACGTGAAAGCTGCGCACGCGGATATGGAAACTGAAATGTTCTGTAAATGTCGCGTATTGCGTAAACTGGTGTTTAACGATAATCCATCACATGATAAAAATTTATATCAAACTATCACTTAGACCGTTATGCATTAACTACATATTATAAACCACAATGCAATAGTCGTTTATAATATGTAGTTAATGCATAACTACATCTAAGTAATAGTTATATGCAATTGTTATGTAATTGTAAATATCTACATATAATATATTTATATAATGAAAGAATTTATATAATGAATAGAAGAAGCGTTTTTATATTTTAAAACGCCACGGCATAATTAACAATTAAATTCTAATCTAATTTGTAAATTTCAAGCTTCTGTAATAATTTTGATAAAGGCGATCTCTCGCATGAGATATATACGGCAATCTACTCGTGTATCGTGAAACGGAAGTAAATTACGGTAGTGAAATTCTAGACACGTGGAGCGAATATTCTCCGAAAGATAGTGGTCGGTAACACGTGCTCGATCTGCGAAACCCTCGGCTTCGCTTTCAAGTATCGTCACGATCGAGAATGAAGTCGCGTCAGAAAA
Organism: Tetramorium alpestre; assembly: GCA_021460005.1. Taxonomy (NCBI): domain Eukaryota; kingdom Metazoa; phylum Arthropoda; class Insecta; order Hymenoptera; family Formicidae; genus Tetramorium; species Tetramorium alpestre. The sequence goes on along the minus strand of JAJVSH010000066.1, from coordinate 201,930 downwards.
TGTTGCTAGCTAAAGATGGTCGTGGACCTTGCTCCAGTTTACGGAAACAAAACGGCGAATTCTCTCGGCCTAGATACCGTGGTTGAGAAAAAGAGAGATTTCATCGTTTGTCCCCACTTTATTTTCTCTCCTTTTTTATTCCGGAAACTACAGTAACAAGAAATCAGTTCAGTCAAGTAGAACTGAGAATTTCCGAAAATGATTTCGAAAAAAATCCACAATGTAACATAACGCAACAATGAACGCAACAACGTAACAATGAAATTAAAATTGGCAATGATAAGAAGACAATAATTGTACAATATATTAAAATAAAAATCTTAAATATGTATATTACAAATTTATTATATTGAGCAGTTTAACAGGCCTTTAAATCATTAAAATTAAAATTGACAATTATAAGAAGACAATAATAATTATATAATAACATATTAAACAATCTTAAATATGTATATTACAAATTATTGAGCAATTTATAATAGGCCTTTAAATCATTAATAAAATCAGTACACACGATATTTTACCATTGCCATTCTTACTCGATAATATTTTATTTATATGCGTGATCTAGAAACCCTAATTACAATCGTTAGAGCTCTTCCGGGTTTTCGTTGCGTGCACGTGAATACCATAGAATTTTTTTGTAATTGTCGTATGCCTCGTTACATATCGACCGCTCGTAAAACTAGCCGTTGAGAAACAAACAGAGTAGCTCTGCAATTACTTTATAACCCTCATTTTATAAAGTGTTCATGTACCGTCCGGGATCGCTTTGTAAATAGTTAATGTTGTTTTTTCAATCAATTTCGAATAAAGAAGTCGAAAGTGGGATCGATTGGCGGATTAAGAATAGTGACACATTTTGCTATTTTTTGCTCGATTTCATGGAAAGAAAATGACCTGAAATATTTCTCGTCATGATGACGTTGTAGTTCGCGAGAAACTTTTAACGATTTTCGACGCTACATTTTAACTTGCGATTCAAAGAATCTGAGCGTTCATTTATATCTTACAGTTCTTTTACAGTCCGACATTAAGATTGATCGATTTCGCAAAAAAAAAAAAAATGTAGAAAAGAACTCTCGTCATTGGGATGCACGGCGGCGGACGTGGCTCGTCAATGTTCGCGATCATCCCCGAAAATTTCGACGGCGATTGTTCGCGCGGCGACCCTGAACTAGGTCCTGACGACTCGAGTCCCGGTGACCTGTTCCGGTTGTCCTTGCGTCGAGTGACCCAGTTTTGTAGGGATCGGGAGATTCCCTCCCAGGTATATACCGAGATACGTGTCAAGGTCCGCGCGTTCGCGCCACACGCGACGCCAGGAATCTCGCGAATTTGACTCGGCGAATCGGCGAAAGTCATCAATGAAACGTCCGATAGGGCACCACACCGGGGAATTTCGCTACAACTGCCGAAGCCGAGCATCTCGAAATAGCATCGGGTCGGGCTTACGTTACTTTCCGCGGCGTGTAATGTTCGGTACTCGTTTGCCGCGCTACGCGGGCAACGTTGTTAGCGCGAAACGGGCGCGGTGACGGTAACGTAATACCGGATAATCAGCCTGAAAACCGTACACTCGTCACGGCGCAAACGAGCTCAGCGTTAATCCTTCATGAGCCCGGAGGAGCGGCGGTCGTTGTGCAAATCCCGGGAGTGCGCCAACGCGAGGAGAATACAAGATTAATTCGTTCTGCGAAACGCGCGCAACCAGATGAGCATTGTGGATTACGCGTATATATAACGCGGAAATTAGTAATTTATCGTAATCCTCCATAATTTCGCGTAAACTGCACGGTTGACGTTAACACGTGTGTGTGTGTGCGCGCGCGTTGTGGAATATGCCGGGAGCTAGCAAGACATTCGCGTATTCGTAGCCTAACGAGTAGTCGGTATCAACAATAGTCGGACTCACCTAGGCCAGGTGTAAACGCCCGACACCTCGAAGCCGAAGTGCCAGCTGCCGGAGTAGGCGCCCTGGCCCTTGGGCCCGGTGCACACCCCGTGGCCGTGGGCCTTGCCGTCCTCCCAGCCGCCGCAGTAGGTCCCGCCGTCGTCGAAGTCGAATCTGCCCCCGTTAACTTGCGCGCGCGTGGCGGTGGTGCCGGTCGCGCCAGGTTGCGCCGGACTTATGCCACCTGTTTGTGGCAATTGGGCGCCCCCCGCCACCCCGTTCGGCGCCCCGGACGGTTGCTGGCCGGAGTGCGGTTGTTGCTGCATCTCTCGCAATTTACCGCAGGCACTGCTCGTTCGTTTTCACTCGCCTCCGCCTCCACCGTCTACCGCCTCTACTCGTCGACACCCTCGTCCTCGTCTTCGTCTTGATCGTCGTGATCGTTATCGGTCGTCGTGATCGTGCTCGCTCGTCAGCAACGTCTGCACGCGCCTTGTCCAGCACGCCGCTCCATTCTCCGCCACCTTCTCTTCCGACGTCGTTGTAGTCTTCCTCGCCGCCCTCGCCGTCGCCTTCTCACGTTTACCTCCACCGAGTTTCTACAATAACACCGTTGAGTCGAGCGTTGATCCGTCGTAACGATCGCGCGTCTATCATCGACGTCGCCGCGAGACGTGGCGGGACACGAGCGGTACACGGCGGCGGAGCTTTTGTCCTAGCGAAAGATCAGATCGAAACCCCCCTTCGCGCGCAGCGTACCGGACCCCCGGACCCCGGGACCACGTTCAGATTCAAGACACACTCGAGTCCTCAAGGCGCGCCTGTCATCGCGACGCGGCCCGCGCGAGAGAAACCGGACGTGAGAAAAGAATCAGCGAGTCTCGCGCCCGTAGCCCCGGATTTAATTTTAGTACAACTTCGAAGAACCGAACGTGCGAGAGCGCGCAAACGTAACGAGCGCGGATCTACGTCTCTCGATCGAGAACGTGGAGCGTTACACGATTCTCTCCCTCTCTCTCTCTCTCTCTCTTCCGGTGCCGGGACGATCGAGGGAACCGCGGCCTTGACGAGCTTTGCGATTTCGCGAATCGATACGTCGGGTGCGAGATCACCCTCTCGAGCACTTCCTAACCTTCTCCTCTCGTTCTCACCCTCGACCCCCGTTTCGAACCACCGTCATCAGCATCTCGAAACGAAGCATCTCGGATCACTTCTCACTCATTCGCCATACACGCACATGTACACGCACGTGTCGCCTACGATCGCGGGATCGACGGGATCGAGGCTCTCGGAGGAATCGTGACGCGCGTCCAGCACCATGCACACGGCACTCGGGAGCTCCTCGGGCGCTGCGGTGATCACCGTAGGATAACGTGCTTTAGAAATTGCGAGGACCCGCCGGAGATCGAGCGCGACGTTACCGGGTTTCTCCTCGAAATTGTCGAAACTAGGGACAACGAGAGCCCGACAGAGTCCGCGGTTTCGCTGTCCGCCTGACGCCGTTACGCAACGCTTCTATAAGCATCCGTGATCCGCTCAGAATGTGCCTCTCTTTCTCTCTCGCTCATTCTCTCTCTCTCTCTCTCTCTCGCGCTCTTTCTCTCTCTCTCTCTCTCCCTTTCTTACTCGTTCTCTCCTTTTCTCTCACTCTCTTTTCCTATCTTTGTCCGGTCCACCTCTCCTCTCTCACTCGATCTCTCCGCTTTTCGGCGACTTCTCTCCGCACGAAAACTCTTCTCTGCCGATCCGCTTTTTTCGGGAAAACGAGGATTCAGAGAGAACCCCCAATCGGGTTCTCTCCGATGAGTCAGCCCCGATGAGGAGGAGATTTACCTACGGTGGAACGGTCGATGACTAAGATCCACGGGACTAGGCCCACGATGGAACCTCGGCGGGCACTGAGTCTATCTCGAGACGGGTTGCGAGGAGGAAGGTAAGACGAAGAGGAAAACGCAAAACGGAGCCGAACTCTCTCGCGTACGCGTGTATATATGCACACGTACACGCACGCCACACGTATACACATGCACATGCACAAGGCTGAAACACGCACACACGTGGACGTTGCACGCGCGCTCGCCCGCGCGCGGGCGCGCTTCCTTCGCGTTTACGGCGGCGGACGGTGCGGCTCTAGCTCGGTGCGCAACATCGGCAGCGACGGCACCGACATTAGCATCATCGCCGTCAGCATCCGCACGGGCTCGGTCGCGCCGGTGCGCCGGTCCGTACGTACGTACGTACGTCTGTCTGTCGGTTCCGTCCGCTCTAGCGGCGGTGCTAGAGCACGGTGCCGCCGCCGCCGCCGCGCGCTTCAAGCTCTAGCCTCGAGTTCGGCTAGCTGGCTAGGAGCTTCTATTTTTATCATGGGGTAGCGAATTGTTCCCCACGCGCGAGGCGGCCGCACGAAGCGGCGGCAGCTCCGTCGACTCTACTCGACTCGACTCGACCAGCCGTTCGCCAATGCGACCGGGCCGTTCGGACCATTTATAAATAGTTGGACTTCTCATACCGCCGCGGAAAAATCATCGCGAGGATTTGCGGAACGCGGGTCGCGGTGAGAGAGAGAGTGGGCCCCGCGAGATGCCGCGCGACCATTGCCGGCCGGCCTCTGGCCTATCTCTCTCTCTCTCTCCGGGGTACCGCTCGACGCGCGAGGGAGGAATGACGATTTCAAGGCCACTCGCCGAGAGACCACGTGCTCCACACGCAAGATGTGTTCCCTTTAAAAGCGAGCGAGATACGATCGTCGAGATTTCCGGGGAATCTCCTCTCCGTGGACGTGTGAAATGGCGCGTGTGTCGAGGATACTGATAGAGCTAACTGACGAGCTAGCGGCGATTCCGGAAAACCGGTCCCCGCAGTGCGATTTAGAGGAAAGGGGCGAAAGACAGAGAGTTGGTGGTGTGTTCGATCGGCCGGAAGAGAGAGAGAAAAGAGAGAGAAAGAGACATGCCGACCGTGCGAATGTGTGTCTATAGACTTGCGGTCTCTCTGTAGGGCTGCATTTTTAATGGAGCGCGTGTAGCGGCGCGATATCGGTCAGTTACTCCCCCGCAAGAATGTGAGATAAGAACTAGGTAGGCTCTGAGCGCGCGCGGCTGTCTCGGAGGGGGCCCCGGTGAGGAGGGATACACACACGCCGTTGAAAGCCGAGGCAAGCCAGAGTCGATGATCCGTACAAGTCTGACGTTACAGCGAGGTTCGCTACGCTCTATTGACGGCAAACGGACGGACGGCCCGGGATGACGAGGCGGGGGACGCGCCATTATTTATCGACGCGTGCCATTCTTTTTTATAACATAAATCAATTAATCGATGTGTCCGCTATTAATAATGACGAAAAGTGACGGCCGAGCTTGCGCGCGGCGAGGAAAGAAAGAGCCCTCCCCTCTCTCCCGGTTTCTCTCTCACGATTTTGCCTTTCTGAAAGAAAGGCTTACGACGTGCGAGCTGCGATCCGGCTAGTATTGCACTTCGCCGCGGATCTGTTACCTGAAAAGGCGACGAAAACTGTGCCAGCGAAGACAGCCTCGGCGAGTGGCACAATCTGTCTGTGTTTATTGCGCGATGGCACATGGCGGCACACGGCGAGGCCGAATCGCCGACAGACGAATACAATAAAGAGAGGAGGAGCACGGGCCGTCGTCGTCACGACGAAATATTTAATGTGTCGTTAGCCAAAACGGAGGCCTACATATTTATGTCTCTAAAATGAGAATTGTTTACCATGACAATGCCTGATATTATTTGATCGAGATAGAACGATGTAAATAAAAGATCCTTCTTAAATTAATAAACGATATTTGAACGACCCCTTTCTCTGTCTTTTCCGTCTCATTTATACGTTGTTTAGGAAACCACGCGGCTCCGGCGGATTTTCGCTTCGCGAATGCATTAAGACGTCGAGATTTCCGCAGCGAGGAATCCCATCAAAATAGAGCGGATCCGCTTGAAACGGGAGCGTGCTCCAGATTCGATTAGCTCCCTGTCGGCGAGAAATCGGATCCTCAATTAAAAGTTTAATGTTCCTGCCTTTCGCGTGTTTATCCGTTCTCACCTAGACGCAATTTCGTATGCAATTCCCTCGAATCTCCCGGGAAAGAGAGCAACGTGGAAAAGAAAGATTCCGGTTTAATGGAAAAAAACAAACGAGCTAGCAGCGGATCTCCTCTGAAACTTACTACGATAGCTACCTCTCGAGATCTTAGGACGTTTCACAGGCACATTCGAATTCACGAGAGATCCAAATCGGACATCTCCCAACGAAGCACCAGCGACGAACGCCTTCGAACACTCGCTCACCGATTCAACAATAATCAACTCGTCCTCGTAGATGACACATCCATGATATACGCAATAGATTCACTCTCGTCAGCAGCACACAGGAGGGTGGAACGCGGCGGTCGGCCTCACGCCGATTCGTGGACCGGAAGTCGCGACGATCGCGCGGGGATCGCTCTCGCGCGAATCCGCACGCGGCGAATAAGACGCATATGACCGCACCAGCCTCGGGCTCGAGCACACTTCCGGGCGATCGATCCGGCTCGGCTCCGAGTAACACGTGCGACGTACAGCGCCGGCGGCGTCGTCTCGCACCCTCGTCTCTCTTTTTTTTCCGGACCTTCACCGGACGCACGTGCGTCCTCGGATTGTCCGTGTCTTCCGGCACGCGCCTATCGCTTGCCGGTCATCGGAGGTGCACCCCTCGGGCGACGTTCCCGGGATGTCCGGGGTGAGGAGGAGAGAGACACGGCGCTTTCGGGCGTCGCGTGCGCCGGTTCTTCGGCGCCTCTCTCACGCGGGTAACAGCGCACGCAAGTATGGGGCGTCCCTATTTCTAATATGTGTCACGAGGACAACGGCTCTCACACGCACATGTAACGAAGGCGCGCGACGTGTGTCCCTCCGGAGGAACCGCCGCGGCGCCTTCTCGATCATCGAACGCGCCCGTGGTCGATCGCTCACCGATGACTTCGCGCACGTTTTCTTCCCGTCGACCGTATCTCTCGAATCTGCTCCACGCGCGTTCTTTCCCCTTATCTCCCGCGGAGATGAAATTTTTATCGACACGTGCGCGAACACGGGTCGATCCCACAGCGATCCTCCGCGTGCGCGTCTCCGTTCCGCTGCCGCGCGCGTCCCATTCCCGTCGCCGACGTCGTTCGCTGGGAGACAGATAATGATACCAGAACGGACGAGTCGTTTGCGACCGGCCGGTCCTCCAGGTGCTTGCGACGTCGACCTTCCCCCGCTTCGTGCTCGTGCACGTACTTGTCGGAGATCCCGTTCTTGTCGCCGTCACTGTCGTCGTCGTCGTCGTCGTCGTCGGCGTCGCGGTCGTTGTCGTCGTCGTCGTCGTCGCGGTCGTCGTGGTCCACCTTCTCCTACCTTGTCGCGGATACGCGATAGATCTTCCCCTGCGACGTCGACGCACGCACCGTGCTTACGGGAATGTGCGTGAGGTCAGGGTGGCATGATTACGACTATCAGTCTCGCAGAGCGCCGCCGCCGGCGCTGGCCGTACCCGCCGCCGACGCCGCTGCCGTTGGTCGCGCCGTCGCGATAACGGCGACGTCGCGACGCCTGGCATGAGGCGTCGTCGTGCCGACGGTGAAACTCGCGTCCGCACCGCATCACTACGCCCCGACGCGGCGCTCGGACGAGCGTAATCGACGAGTCTCCTCTTGTACCGATAATCTTTCCCTTTACCCTTACAGAAAGATATTACAGTGCAGTAATAAATTGGCCAGTAATTAATTATTGTTGCTTAGTAATTTTATTACTTACACGATAATAAAATTACTAAATAATAATGATTTATTACCGCAATGTTTATTACAGTAATACTTTTTTGTAAGGGTTGTGATTGCATCGACTCTTTAAATGCCCATGATGTATAAAAAAATATAAAAATGTATATAATATTTATTAAACATATTGTTTGCTATTGCATATTTCTCATGGTTTTATTATCATTATACTCGATGTAATGTTTGTTTGGACTTGTTACTGCTTGCGTGATACAAGTAATTTTATTTTTTTTTTGTTTAAAAAGATGTAAAGTGATAATGAGTAACACAAGTTCAAATAACTGTTTTTTTTAGTTCAAATAATTGTTTTAAATTATGTTGTAATATACCATGTAATGATAAAATTTCTTTTATCGGGCTTGAATAAGACAAATCGAATTTTTAGGAATGTGTAACCTATAACATTTTCTGATAACTCTCATTTGAATTTTATGGCAATACATCTCTCGTTGAATTTTCCGTTATATCGACAGCTGATCAAAGCAAAATCTATCTTTTTTATTTATATAAATAGAAATCACTGTAATATGTAATTAATTGTACAAATTACCGTACAGAAGATACACAAATTAAAAAATAAGAATTTTATTTTATAATTATTGGATTAAGGGCTATATAAATTTTATTTAAAAAACTATCGATACAATTTAGTTAAGTTTGAAAATTGGAATAAATATTGTTTTTTAAGTGAATAAAAAGAAACTATGGAATTATATATATGTATATATATATATATATAAATCATTAAATTTTTAAGTATAACCTTTCAAAGAAAAAAGATTGATAATTTTATCTTACGATACGAACATATCTTACTTTATATGTGCATTTCTTTCTTAATTTAAATAATGTTATCAAATGTTATCATTAGTCTATTAGACTCACGATAAATAAAATTTTCATCCAATTAACTAAGTTAGATAAAGAATATTATTAGTCATATATTATACGTTTTACATTTGATTTATGAACTTCTTTTCGCTTTCTAATGTTGTTAAACATTCTTTGTTTGTCATAGATAAGAAAATTGCGTCTAATAATTATGACGTAGTAATATACGATTTGTAAATCGATAGAAATCAATAGAATAAGAAACGCTATGTAATATGAATATTATATACCGTGATAATAAATATAAAAGATATTTTTTATATCATTATATGGATATTTTATATTATTATATGGATATGGATTGATGAAGTTGAATATTTCATATTTTTATGTGATGAATATTTCGTTTATAGATACATTATACAGATAATATTTTCGTTGAACATTATGCTCGACCAGGAAATTCTAGCAGATTCTGATGAAATACGTTATCAAGAAACGAAATAGAAAAGAGATATATAACAAAGATATTAGTTATTACGTCTTTAATTTTTAATATATTCCATGATATTTCTAGTGTCAAGCATTGATGGAATAGGTCAATATAGACACAGATAAATAGCGATACGTAACATTATAATGATTGTGATCGAGCGTTTTGATATCATTTACTTGCAAACTTTGAAAGAAGTTGGTTATAGTTTCGTCAATATCCCCCATTATCTCGAAAAAAATGAGTCATTTCTTTTCGCAAATATTTGACGTAAGTGTAACGAAAGTGCTCGACCGGCCGTCGCTTATCATGCGGAATAAAAATAAAATTGCAAACAAAATCGTCAATCTGTGTTCACGCGTGGCGCAGAGTTTCACGAGAGTGCCGTGGTGTGCTGAAGTCTCCCTTTCTCTCTTTCTCCTTCTCTGAGCTGCAAACAGTGCGAGCAAGCTATCAGGCTGTTTGGAATTCCTACGGGAGATTATTACACGTCGCCGAAAGGATCGGAGCAACGATTTTACAACGATGAGCCGGTAAGATTCACGATTGGAGTACGCGAAACGTTCTTCAATTTGTTCTTCTTCAATGTAGAATTCCTGGAATTTTATCAATTCCTACGTGTTTTTTTTTCTCTCTTATTATCACTCTTATCGTTTTCCCATTAAGAAAGATTTGAGCGAGCCTAGTTCATGTGGATTACAATATCTAGATTTTGTCCTCAAGCAACACCTTCGACTAACACGGCAATGTTTTGAGGAGATACTTCGTGCGTGCACGCATCAGGTTTCAACTAGTAATAGAATTACTCTCCTTTCCCGGGAGAATTGATTTCTGTCTACGGCGCTCAGTGTTGCATACGATGTCCCTTGACAGACAGCATCAGCAAGAACGTCCGCTGTTGTAGGTAGATTTAAACGTGTGTGACGAGTTTCCGTTTGCCGAATATGCAGTGCCTGAAATTGTTTAAACGATTGGCGTAAACTGGCGCGCGAGTTGATCGATACATATATGTAGACTACCCGGTTTACTTCCGCAATCGATACAATCGATACTTCCGGTGCTCTCGCGATAGTATTTTTCTGTTCTAGTCATTTTTGCAAAATAATGTACTCTCAATAGTGCAGTTGTTCAAAATTTTCCGCTACTGCAAATATTGCTTTACCATAGCGCCGTCGCTCTCTGTCGATTGAAACGCAATCAATAATCGTTTATTGTATTTTTGGACGTATAAATGTGGACAGAAACGGGCGCGTGTTAGTTACAGAATACGAAGAAAAATGTAGCATAAAAAAAATTTTATTTAAACACTGTTTTGCTGTTGTTCGATTTACGTAATGTTATATCTTGTTTAAGCAGAATATTTATTTTTAATCTACCTTTATTAAATCTCTTCTATTTATTCAATTTTAATTTAATTTAAAAAATTTTCATTTGAAAATTTGAGATCTTCAGTTCAGGAAACAGCGTGATATACAATATACTGTAGTAAAAAGATATTTTTTTCGCGCATAGAGTTAAAAAAGTATGCGCGATTATGTTATAACCGCGATTATATTAAATTAAAAAAAAATTATATTATATATGCGATATTATATTATATCGTAATTAAATTCTATATTTAAAGTTATTTAAACAGACAAAATATATATTTGCGTTGCAGAACGAGCGCTTCTAGAACCCGTAGCATGGATCTTATAAGCCTGGCTATCCGTTCCCTCGAATTAGAGGACGTGAAACCGTCAGCGGAGAATTACTTGCAGGTCGAGCGTGACGATGTCACGCAGAGGAGCGATACCATCAGCGAGCGAAGATGCAGGCTGAGGAAAAGCTCGAGCGATGAGATTCGGACGATCAATTTGGCCGAGGTTGCCTGGCACGACACGCCCAATGACTGCTGGCTCGTCATCTACGACTACGTGTACGACTGTACGGAGTTCCTGAAGAGCCATCCGGGCGGACCGGATATCCTTCTGGAATACGCCGGACGAGATGCGACTCTCGCATTCTTCGGCACCGGTCACTCCGCTGTCGCCAGAGCGACCTTGGAGACATACAAAATTGGCGAGCTTCCGCCAAACGAGAGGCTCTTCCGCACTCCCAACGGCCTGAAGATCTCGGGATACTAATTCGCTCGGATCGTCGTCATCGTTATCGCAATGCGTGGGTAAATATAGAGTTTTACGCTAAAAAAAAGGAAATAGACCGGCGGAAATAGACTGGCCAAAGTACAGAAAGTTCGACATAAATTGGTCAGATCTAGAATATTATCATCGCTTTTGATAATACAGAAACACGTACAAGACATTATTTGCTTGAAGAAGATAGAAAATATTGTAATCAGCAAGATTTTTTTCGTCATCGTTTTGTTTGATTTTACTTAAATGGATAATGTTAACACTATAAATTTCATTATTTTATTAATTATAATATGATTAACGAAAAAATGAATTAAATATATAGATTATGATAATATACTAACTATTCTTACATAATAATTTTTTTTCTGTTTTCTTACAATAATTTTCTTTCTTACACATTTTACTGTATTATCAATAGCAAGAGATACTTTTAAATGATCAAACTTAAATAGATCTAACACTTTAAAGCTAGGATTTCAGACAGTAAAAAGAAAATTACATATCACTACTTATCGATGTGATTTGTTCGTTTGTAACAATAATCATAGCGATAGTGATTACTTATCAGTATTTAACTTCGTTACGTTCATCATTACATGCAATAATGAAAAAGTATAGACTGCGTTAGACATTAACTTAACGACGTTAAGTTACAGTTTAACTATGTTTACTATCTTTCAACTTTTGTTCACTTTATCTACAGTGACTAGCGATCAGCTTTCCTTTCTTTTTATTACGCGAAAAATACTTCTAGGAACGCGAAAGTAATAAAACTGCTTGATCATATAAGAAAAATATATTGCTAATAACGTATATGTAATATATGATCATCCGATCACCGCGATTGCATAGCACTTTATGCAACTTCATCCTTTTATTGAAATGTATCAGTCAAGAGGTCAAATGCGTAACGATAAGAGATTGATTTTCGAGCCACGCCTCGAATGTAATTAATTACATTTCTACATTTCATCTTGGCGAGTAATTATTTGCATAAGATTTTTGCAATTTCAAATTATTATCGAGCGTAGATTGACGTAAATTCTGTGACTACTGACGTAACCGATGTCATACTGAACTTGATACAATTTTCGGTATCTGGCTGAACGTTTTTCTCGGAAAGTTACATCATTCAATATCACCGGGAGAGAGTAAACATACCGAATTCTTTTATCATTTAGTATTTCAAAGCTACTTTTCAAAAGACTTTTTATATTTTGATTTAATAAGCTAAATGAAAGAGAGAAATCGAATAAATGAAGCAATAATCAGTGTTTAGAGAGTACTTTACATCGGATATATTTTATCAATATATTTTACATTTTTTTATTCTCTTTCGTGGCAGCGAACATCACCGATAACACATTGACTTGATATAATTTTCGGTATCCGGTCCATTTTTTTCAGAAAGTTGCTTCATTAAATATCACCGGGAGACAGTAAACATACCGAATTCTTTTATCATTTAGTATTTTAAGGCAGCTGCCTTTCGAAGGAATTTCTATATTTCGATTCGATAAGATCTATGAAGGAGAGAGCCGGATAAATGAAGCAATAATCAGTGCTTAGAGAGTACTTTACACCGGATATATTTTATATTTCTTGATTCTCTAACATTTATAATATACACAACATACATGTGAGGTAATAGCGATGTAGCTCGGTTCGTCGATAGACCAATAAACTCTCCGTTTCCGTTAATCGGAAGGCAAGATTTATTAAATTTGCAATGTACTCGGTTTACGCGTTAATCCTAGATTTATCTAAAATTAAATTACACACATAACACAGTACTCTTTACGATATTTACACTTAACCACAAAATGTACATATAAAATATATAACATGTTTATATGTATATGCGTGTGTATGTGTGCACGTGTGTACGTATGTATGATGATTAAGATAAAGAATAAAGAAAGAAGAAGAGAAAAGCAACACTTGCTGTTGTGATCAGTAATTCATCGTCATTCTGTCCCATGGCGAACGTCAGTCCTTAGCTTTGCACGTTTTTAACGTCTCGCCGATAGAAAAACATTACAAAACCGATGAAAAAGTTTCGATATAACGAGAATCTTTCCGTACCTTAAATAGATTTTATATAATATGTTACACAGTGACAAGTTTAAAGAGTTGCGATGAGTTGTAATACGAAAGTTATGCGATAGTCTATACACATCCCTAACTTTTTATATATACTATATAATTAAATAATATTATTATTAATATAAATATAATTTATATTATTAATATAAATTAAATATTATTTAATATTAATTAAATTTATATTAATTAATATTAATTAATATTAATTAATATAATTTATATTATTAATATAAATTAAATAATACTAATATTTTTTTGCTCCACTCGATTTTTAACGCTAAATAGTAGTGCGAGAACGTAACATACGGGTCACTCATATACACAAGATTCGCACGTGATTACACTTAACTTGAACTTAATGAGTGCGTAAATTTCACATTTGACTAAAACTGTATAGTTTTTTCTACTTTATTACGTCTACGATAGTGAATACTAACGTGATACTTGCGCATTTTAACGCACATGTCACGCTACGCTACGTAACATGTGTGATCAACACCAACTTTACATACTACTTTCTGTTTTGTATGTTGTTAGGACCATGTATATTAAATACCGAATGCTCACAGCATTCGCTTATTTTTAAATTATCGCTAAATGCTAAACGACAATTTGAAACAACTCATATAACACTCGCATAACACGAAATGAAAATACCACCGTTTACAAGTTTTTTTTTTATATAGTTGCTATCACTAACTATAAATCATATATCGCAAAAAATACAAAACAATTTCTATTAGAATTTTGAAGAAATTATCGAAATAGTAATTATTTAAAGCGAAAGAGAAGGATAGCATTTTTCTGGGAAGAATTTAATTTACGATTTGAATTTTTGCTTTTCATAATTTTTGACTTTATAACAACATTAAATCTCATAGTTATTAAACCTCAAATTAAATTTTATTCGCAGTAAAATTTCCCCTAATTCAATGAAAAATAAAATTCTGTTATTAATTTTCCCTTTTGAAATTTCCGCAGTGCTCTCTATTTTACGAACTACAATGAAACTGTAAAATAAACTGGGCAAGTTAAGTTTTTATAATTATAATTCCGGGAAACGAGACTGTATTAAATTAGACACAATATTTATTTCTATTTTTATTTCTATTTTTTAAACGATAATGACGTTCGTCGCGAGATAGTTTCTACGGGTTTTATTTTTCGTTTTGAAAAAAAAAAATACAGTGACCAGAATCGTCGTCTCTAATAGAGAAACTCTGTAGAGTTTGGAATAACTAAAATCTATATGGTTTTCCCACATATGTTGCCTATACGACTCTCAAAAAGTGCAACTATTGTTCATCTGAAATGGTCTTTACTGATCTGGAAAAATCAGAGCATGTTCATTATCCGTCTTTGTGTGACCAAACGAAACGAACAGCAAAATCGTGTATCCGAGCAATCTCCAATTGCCCCCGGTTTCTCTTATCGGTTCGGGTCACCAAGTTCCCTCATTTCCTTTATGAACGCTCTAGAATACCGGAACTTGCTCTATGACACGTAGTCGCAAGTTACGATTTCCTGCGAATAAAAAGTTTGCTTTTACATGCATGTTCGAAAGTTTCGTTGCGTGCTCTATATTTTTCAGATAAAGGGCCTAGAGGATTTATTTGGCATCAAACACTACTGTCATCTGAAGAGTGAAAATTGGATACCGAGTATTGTAACTTGTCATTTGGCGAGTTTTATTCTATGAAAGAAAAAATCGGGAATGCACATTTCTCGAAATAATTTTGATCAAAACTAAAATTTGATCAACTTCTCACAATCTTCTTATAATTCGTACGATAGAAAATGTTGCGAAGCTTAGTTTTATTATAAATTATTATTTCTGTGTTTTAAAAGTTATTTTAAATATCTATATTTATAAATATATTTCTGAAAAGTTGTCTCTGAAAATTAAATCGGAAATAAGACATCCATAACAGTAACAATTTATTATAAATAACGAAGATATTTAGAAGAAGTGTGAGAGCATCGACATCGACTGCATCCAGCAAATTATATAAATATATAGAGAATTGATACTTTCAAGTAGATACCATTTAGGAATCGATACCATTTGATACTTACATATTCACATGTACTTATGAGGCAATGATACTTTACTATCAGGAATCAAAACTAATTGTGAAGCTTTATTCATTAAATTCGTAAAGGCACCGAGATGCGACGTTTCAGGCAAGGCCGCATCTCGCTGCATTCATGAATTGCGAGTGGGTTAGTACGTCATCAATTCACAGTCGAGTGGTCCCGCAAACGCTTTCTTTGAAAACGCAGCTCGGCTACCAAGGAGCCGCTCGCGGATGAACTCGATCGTGGATTGATGGTGGTATCAGCCTCCCTGCAACTTTCGTCGAAGTGAAGTTGCTCGTCCGTTTACATCAGACTGCAGAGGGCAAATCCTTGGCCGGAATCGAAAGCCGTCTGCAGCACCGTGGTTTCCATACAAAACGCAGCATCCGTGTACATCGCCGCAATTCGCTGCTGTTGCGCACGACTCTCGCTCTGTGATCTGAAAGCACATTAAAATTTTTCCGATTGAAAAATATTTGCAACGGTAACCAAAAATGCTTGGGATGAAAATATAAAGTTCTATGTGTACTTCATAAAATCGTAGCAAAACTGCATCGTACACTGAGAAAAAAATATAGTTACTTTTGGCCTCAACCATAATTTTATAATATTTCTAACACGAAATATGATTAACTTAACTATATCATTATGTTAATCATAATTATCGTTAGAAATATTATAAAATTATGGTTAAGGCCAAAAGTAACTATATTTTTCTCTCAGTGTACAATAGGTATAGATGAAAAAAATTATTCGTTTAATTGTATAATTACAGTATTTAATACAATAATTTAAAATAATTGAAAAATTTAACAATTTAATATTAATTATATTAAAGCACTTTGTTCAAGAACAAATATATGTATCGTATCGAATTTCAAGAGAATTCTTGAAATTGTTCTTGCTATTTTCCCCTTAATTTGCTCGACTCTTAGAGAGAAGAAAACGCAGGGAGAGCACCGGAAAACGCATTTGCATACTCGCTGTCTCAACCATTTTTTTAAATCACTTTAAAACTGCTGGTAGCACTCAGCACCTCGAAATGTCTCGCGGTAGCCAGGTACATCCCGGAGTCAGCGTAATTCCCGGCGGTGTCATAGCCGCGTATGGCCACCCCAGAAACTACGTGAATTATTCCGCGAGCGATCCCGGCTGCGAGATACGAGACGCGAGGTCGGCCCTTACTACAGCAGTCTCTTTGACTACTCACCTGGGAGGCATTGCCCGCGTACGCTGTTGTACCCTGACCTGCTGTTCCCTCGGGATCGAGATAGCGTCTCTAGATTGTTGTCGTTGCTGCTGATATTGATACTGCGACCCGCGTTCGCTTAGCGCCAGCTGCGTTAGATACTCGCGAAACTCGGGCTGGCTAGCCAAAAGCTCGCGCCGTGCCTGAATATTCGATGCCGTCGACAACGTCGTCGTCGAGTCGGACCACGGTGGCGGCGGAGTATGCGAGCGTGACATCATCGCGTAATATTCCTCATACGTCGGTGGCCGGCCGGTCTGCAAAACGAAAAATGCCACGTAACTAATAAAGAAAAGACGTAAGATAAATTAGAGGAAAAAGAGGTATTAGCACTACTAAATATTATTAGTAAGTTTGCTATTCTACACAGTAAACATATATTGGAAACATATATTGGGCATTATTTTATTACAGTAAGTTATATAAATAATTTGTGCGCAACAATTATATTTTTACAATTTACAATTTCTGCAAATTGTGCAAATTTTCAAGTAATTCTTCATTATTTTATATTTCAAACCACATTTTAAAATACCATATCGCAGTAACACAAAGTTTTAAACGAGAAATATGTTACATGAAAAATGCATGTGTCACAACCTCAAAAAAAGCATTTTTTAAATTTATACGTAGGAGGGTGTCTGCGACGGTTTCGTATAAAATCTGCTTTCGAGATAAGTAACTAGAGACGCTAGATTCGATATACAAACTGCGTTCTACAAATAGAAAGTACCATTTGTTACGCCTGCTTCTTTGCCTCTAACAAATATATTGTTTAAAAATAGTGTTGTTAATTAACTCTGTTAATTATGCGTTAATTAAACTTTAATTAATAGAATTAATATGCTTTAATTAACAGTAATTAATAGAATTAATTAACAGTAACTACAGAAATCTCTCATTGCTCGCGAGGCCGCATTAGGATCACGTTACTCCATCCGCAACTCCAATTCCCAGGTTGTAGTTACTTACCATTATGTTTGCATGGCTGTGGTTTCGATACCTGATCTTTGGTGTCACGTTTCAGATATGAAACGACGATTGCGATATAAAACTGCGGTTGCGATCCATTTTAGCTCCAGAAAATTAATGGATCGAACAGAAATATATCGTTTGATATATTTCTGTACGCTTGGATTTCTTTGATAATCCTTTAATAATTTCGCAGAGCATTTTTGACATTATGGATGCGGCTAATCATCCTTGAGCAACAATCACGGGAACAATCCGTAAATGGCGCACTTGTTGTTACCAATTATAAAGAGTTAAACTTTCATAATTCAATTATCTGCATTAATTCCTCAATGCAAGCTCGAAGTAACGAAGTTAACTGCGTAAATCAGTTCCACATTTTTCAATGTCCATTATCTCACGCTGAAAATTATAATAAAGCCGCAAACTGTTTTTTAATGTTCCTCTAGAACCGACCGCGGTTTTCAGCCACGGTGTAAAACGCCGCGGAAAAACTTCTCTCGTTTCTCACCGGGCCGACTTGCTTCGCATATTATATCGTGAAAGCTTGCAGGAGCTTGCAAGCGTACGCCCTCTCCTTTTGCACTCCTCGCAAAAGGTGTCGACGCTTGTTTAATCATTTAATAGTCACATAATGCTCTTGTATTTAATACTAACTTTATATTATTAAGGTTTTGCGCAAAAATGACTTTCGCAGTTTTCCGCATATATTTTATATTTAACATTTTTATATAGGGCAATTTTAAAATTAAAAATTACTTTCTCCTCAAGACTAAAAAGTGATACTGAGCATGTAAGCGGAAATTGTCGCAAAAGTGTTTCTTTTAAATTTCTCTCCGTATTTATTCATGATAAAAATATTAAATTAGAAATATATGAAATTTTATACTACAGTCTTTTAAATAAATTATCCAAAAATATTTAATACAACCAATTTGTTTAAAAATTATTTAAGAATATCTTGATAAGAATAAAGCGAAAAGCATTACAGTGAAAGGTAATTTTTAATAAGAAGGACTAGTAATCTAAGAAATATTTTGCAATCTTATTAATATTACAGTTAATATTAAACATTTTCAAGATTTTATTGGTCTTATTAGTCCGGGAAGAAGAGTTGATTTAATAATCAAGAAAGTAATTTACATTCAGGTTCAGTCTCTAGAGTGAAAGGAAGGAAAATTTAAATAGGAAGAAATATTACGGTTATCTATATATGCATAGTAACATAGATGTCATCTGCAAATGGAAACATACGATGTACTCCTTCATCCTCGCGAATCTACGCTCTATCGAACGTCAGGAAACTCGGGCTATAAATATGTATTCCATCGCGAGAGATATTTTATCCTTTCCGAAAATGAAACATACCGAGGAAGTTACGGCACGCCCGATGGCTGCGTTTCGTTTCAAGGATCATAATGAAACCGCGAGTACGTCTCCAACAAATTGATCGAAAAATTTCTCTTTCGAAAGTTCCCTCTCGCAAGTCTCTAGCCGCAAAAATATTCGATACACGAGAATAAAAGAGTTATGAGGCAGAATGAAATCGCGACGTGAATCAGAAGTCCAACATTCGTGCTCTCCTCCGATCACTTTTGTCATCAAGTCGACTCCGGGGGCAGGACTTTTCGATTCTCACGATCCTCGCTCCTGACGAAGTCAACCACGGCCTTCTCTACTACTCGACGAGAAGGAAGAGTGAAATTGAATTTCGGGATTATTATCTTGTGATTCCATTTTCCAGCGTGAGACGAGCGTGGTCGCCCTCGGGCGTTCGTTTAAGAGGATCGCCCAGAGCCTCGTGGTAGCGTTTTTCCATCCGCGGTAGCTTCGCCCTGGGATGATTATGTTTTTCCCGAAAACGCTGTCTGTGCAAAGATCTCGGCGAAATTGTCTCAAGTTCTGCATATGATGCGCGCAATTTTGCTTTTACTTTTTTTGCAAGAGTATCGATCTTGAGATTCAAACGCACAGTTTCACCGTGTAATTTCTCCGTTCCTCTTTTTAAATTCATATTTATCATGCAAGATAATAATTACTTATCGTATCTTAACTTAAAAAATTTAAAGTTAAATTTTAACTTTAAAATTTAACTTTAAAAAACTTTAACTTAAAAAATTATTAACTGACAGGGGGTAAATACAATGTTGCTTTTCATCCATCTTCCTGGATTCTTAGATTCCATGTGCGAAATGCGGTGGCGAAAAATGTTTTCCCTACGGAGATAAATGTTGTAGATCTTTTTCATCATCGCTGCTTGACTGGCAATTTTCGCTCCTCATTTTCGTTTCATGCGATCTCTTTATTGTACCGTAACTCGCCTCTTCGTACTAATTTTCGCTCGTCTCGTTCCTCCCTTTCGCAGGCTGTACCAATTTAATCCACTCCTACCTAGTTGGTTTTATTTTTCCATTACTTTTATATCCTCTCTTTCGTCCATCTCTCTCTCTCTCTCTCTCTCTCTCTCTTCATTTCTCTCGGTCTCTTGCAGCCGTGACCAACTTCTATCTCGCTTCATCATTCGTGCGACTCGTATCATTTGGACCAACTCACGCAGTGAAATTAATATGCGAGAGCAGTTCGCGAGAATATATCTCACATTCTATAACTGCAGCGCAGTCCCATGAAGCCCCGTGGTATTACACATTACCTCTCCGCCTAAATATTCAAAACCGCTGTTCTTTAATGTAAATGCACCGTGTCGCAATGAAGGTGGCTTAACCGCGGCTTCTCACCCGCGCCAACATATTGCGCTATGAAATTTTCAGTCCGCTGATATGACGCGACGGCGTCTGCAACAAGTCGACGTAATCAGAAATGTAGAAACCACGTAGGAACCTATTATCAGGTATCCGACGCCGCCGCGCATACAGTCAATAATTAATCCTTAACCGGAATCGATGCTCCGAAGTTCTCGGAATTTTCATTACGATCTCTCGCGATAGCTGAGAAAACTTCATCGGGTGAAGGGCGACTCGTGAGACTTGAGTTTTCCCGGAAGTTCGCGGGGATGATAACACGTCAGTTTCCCCGGTAATTGCGGTAAGCTGAATCACGCGCTCGTTCGCTCGCTAAAGGACTCTCTCTCGTCCCACGCGACGTCGCCCGACGAAACTTCTTTGCGCCTCCCCGCGAGGGGACTTCCTGACAAATGGGTGACTCCCGCGGGCGCAATGTAGGCCTCCGCGACCTCGCGGGGAAAATAGCGAAGGCGAGGCTGTTATTTAAATTAGAAGGCGCGAGTGCCTCGCGCGCCTTGCAGCTCATGAATGGAAACAGCCACTAAAGGACCCCGCAAAGTAAGCTCGAGAGCTCTCGAGAGAAAAACCTACTGGCAACTCCTTTTTCTTCATCCCGGCCAACGAGCCCGGGGAATATATAGAACGTAGATTTTTCCTGTTCGGACGAAGTTGACGAGCTTATCACGCTGTAATCACGCTTGCGAACGATCGGTCGCGTTCTAAGGATATCGAGATCTTGAAAAATCGTCTTGAAAATGCATCTTGCCAATCAAGCATTGTTTTTGGACGAAGGCACTTAAATTAATCGCAATGTAAAACGAGTAGAAAGTACTGCAGGCAACAAAAAGATTCTAAGTGCTTGAGATAATAAGATCTGAAGTGCTTTAAAATATTCCTCGCGACGCATATATAATGTAGCTCTTCCGAGAAAAATCTAGGAGAAAATAATGTTCTTCCTTTTATATAAACGATCTAAACCCATAGCGGTCATGGGTTGGCTAATGAGCGGCTATATTCCATCTCTCTTCTCTTTTCTTCTTCTTCTTCTTCTTCTCTCTCTCTCTCTCTTTTCTGTGAGATATATGATCCACAATTACGGTCTGGAGGATGTTTTTCCGAGGTCTTCTTTTATCACGCCGCACAATTTAGCTGTGCGTACCGTAGTGAACTTCCCCGGGATGGTTTTGCATTTCATACGAGCACTTCCCGTGCCCGCGCTTGCTCGCTCGGGCAACGCTGACTGCTCGTCGTTTTAGAGCCTGAGAACAATTTCAACCCTCTTTTGCGATCTTCTTTGACGACCTCTTCATTTTGGAGCAGCGAAGGGAAAACAGAGTCCTTCTCGTTATCGCGACATACAGGAAGCAGGTTTAAGAATTTATCACCGCGATTATTCTTTGACCTCGATCTTCCCTTTTAACGTACACCAATGTCATTTGGACAAATCCAGAGCAAGAGATGGCTTCATTCGATAAATGCTGCTGCTATGAAATTTGATAAGTATCTAGGAATTCAATAAAATTGTATTTTAATAAAAGGAAAAATGTAGGAAAAGTATAGGTACGCCAAGTACATAAAAACTTAAGTTCAGAAATAAATATATAAAATCAATTTAATCAGATATTTAAATAAGATATCAATTTAAGATACTCAAATAAGATATAAAATCAATTTAATTATATAGCTATTACTCTTGAAATCAATTTAAAAATCGTAAAATTAACATTTTTCAAGAGATTACATAACTTTAATTAAAAAAATTTTATTAATAATTCATGCATGTCTAAGTTATATAAAACAGATATAAAATCAAAATGAGGAATAAAAATTTGACATCCGATATAATTCTTTTTTTACGTACTTGACCCTGCGACATTATTACGTTACTTGATTAATGAGTTTTATATCATCTTTAAAGTATAAATTTTTCAATTACATGACAACGTGAATTTGATTGTTACTTTTCTTGCAGATCTTGCAGATTATCTTTCTATTTTGACATTGATAAGCGCTGCATTGTGCCCGCAAAAGTTTCGAAAACGAGAAGTATTATGAATTTGTAACGTTCAACTCCGATTTTTCGGCTTTCTGGCGGTGACGACAACAACTGGCAGCAACTACAACAGGATAACACGGCAGAAGAATTGATGTTCCAGTCGGCGCCGGAGAACTATATACGACGGAATTGGGCGGTCAACCGGATTAGAATGGTCCTCGAGTTAAGAAGCCGTACATTGAATTTGCCTCCCTCTCTCTTTCACTTTGCTGTTTCTGTCCTAGTCGCTTGCCTCGATAAAGCGACTCCTCTTTGAGACGGCGAATCTCTTCGAAAGCACGTAACCGAGGCAAACTCGAACAATTGGGTCACCGAGCATGCCGAAATTTAATGTACAAGCTGTGAATCGAACGGCGTATAGGAATTTAATTGCATTTTCTAGCACTATATCATTGCAAGCGTTGCATTGACGCGTTGTATTTATTGTTTATTTTTCACACAGTTTCACACAGTTAAATATAATATAATTTAAATATAATAATTAGTCACGTAGAATCAAACAAAGAATGTGCGGAAAGGAAATTTACTGTAAAATAAATTCTCGGCTAATAATTTATCTTGCTTTTTCATTCTTAAAAAATTGCACAACAGATCGTATTGAACGATTTTTTTTTAGTTGTTCTATTTTTTCAAACAAAATGTATCAAGAATAAAATATCAGGAATTACTATTTTTACTATATATTTTAAATTTAGCTCTCGGATATTGCTTCAAGTTTTCCGCTTCATCGGAATAATACAGTTGAAATAATAGACGAACTTTGATATTTGAGAAAATCTCGAAAATGGTCGTATTCTTCATAAACTGATATGTGGCTTCACACCGAAATATATCGAAATAATATAACGAAAGCATTTTATATAAAGCGGATTTGTCGAATTCGGTTGAATTTAACTTATGGATTTAAATTTCTTTAACAAGCAACCAGATTTTTTTATATGAGCACTACTGCTCAATTGATATTTGCGAATTTCGTAAACTCGAATTCATCGTAAACTGACATGTTCATGCTCGAGAGTGCGGAAGTTTTCTTATTGCGTCCTCGGATCGATATTGTCTGCAAAGAATCGTAATGTAGATACAGTGTAATACATTGTTCACGTCAATATAAAAACAATGTGAGATCCAAATTCATAATCGAAGATTCAAAATTTTGAATATTTTGAAATTTTAGACTACTGCGTCGCGATGAAATCATTGCGTAAATTTGGACCGCGATAATTTTAGATGGATCACAAACACATGTGCAGAATCAAATTGATTGGGAAACGAAAGATGGAACAGGATGTTTCAATGTCATACATTTCCGCGTAATAGAAACATCAATCTTGACGGTATCGTCATCAGTTATGTCGTACAATAAATTCTGCGAATAATATTTAATGTGCCCCGCGTGTATATACGTAAAACTTACGTAAGATGTATGTAAAACGACATGAGATATGAGCTGCCAACACGTTGTATGCACAAGTGTTGAGACGATAAACAGACTTTCGAAATAGTCTGACAAGCTTTTCGTAACTTATTCCGGATCTATTCTCGCATACAATCGCCGGTTCAGGGCATTAAACTGGCATTAAGATAGATTGAGATGTTTTACGCTCGCATTATCAGAACATTACATTAGAAAAATATGTAAAAGAATATGTACACGATCGTTCGCTTTATCTGTAATTAAACTGTAAGTTGAATCAGCCTCGGTCGTAAATCCGCTGATAACAGAAACACATCAAAGTATTTGCGCTTATTATGAATATCTTGTTATTTCGCGTGATGAGTGAAAAAGAAATAATGACATCAAAGCTTGTCATTATAAAAAAACTACACAATATTGCATAACAGAATAATATTGTAACTCGATATCTTACCGTATTATCTTTTATACGCGTCCAACGAATGCGAGGATATTGATACGCAATTAAATGAATACATTTACATCCTTTTACGCATAAAATTGCATTTTCCTGAAAACTGTGCGATCAATTATAAAAATGTATTCTGTACTTTTAATTCGTCCTTTTTTCCACCTCACTTGCGGCGGTCTCGCAATTTACTAAACACGCCGTTGTCACGTTTAAGATCATTTGTTTCTTTTTCGCGTAAACTACGCGATCAATCTCGTAAAAGCTTGGCAACCGCAATTCTTGTTATTGTAGGAACGCGCTGTTTTGCACTTGGCGAAATGGCCGCGAGATCCCCAGACGTCCGGCGTCGCCGCGAACGTCAGTTAATCAACATCGACTGATTAGTAATTACTAATAGCGCATTTGGCGGGCCCACAAAAGGCCAATTTGCGATTGCACCGATCGATTACAGTGTTCCAGCGCTGGATAGTGTGCCTCGTTCCGATTATCGATCTTCGGGAACGCTTTGGGGAGCGAGGCGGCTGATTGTTAGATCGCTGCCAATTTCCTCGTCATCTGCTCGTCACGAAATTGCGCAGCGGAATACAAATCGAATGACAGGGAAGGTATTCCTGCAAGAGAGCTATCGCGCGACCACGTACCCGCAGTACGGCGCGATAATTCGTTTCGATAACTCGAGATATTATGTGATTGAATAACCGGCTTTATCGGGCGGAACTAGTTCAAGCGGTATCGATATATCGCCACTGATACATTGTGTGCGTCGCGACCGGACCGGTTGTATCAACGCGCCGATCTATGTGGAGGTATCTACGATTGCGGGGAATTAATATTCCTGTTGTACCATTTAAGCGCGCGCACGCGGGAGACGATGACAATTTGTAACTATTGTCCAACCAGCTGTTATTGCTTTACAAGCGTTACGCTCTTACAAATGACCGAATGCCGATTGTGGCCATTGTAGAATATTGACCGCTGCCGGGAACTGGCTGTCCGTCTGTATCACTCTGAAACTTCATTGTGCAAACGGTAACTACGCAATATTATCTTCGTTGAAATAACGGCTCGGCGGAAAGGCAGTTTGTAGTTGGAGTTATAACAGAGAATTATTTATTAGGCCAGTTCTCTGGAGATAGATGTGGTCGGTGCTGCTACATCGGGGATGCCGCTTCGGACACTCGACGATTTTGCAGACGGATTTGTTAAACGCTGAAAAGCGCGAGTTTGCAAGTCGAATAAACTGGTAGGTTTATACAGAACCTAGCAGTACAACAACCGGAGAAGTCGATTACAACAAGTAATGATGCGATCACTTGTAAATATTTTATTACGGAGTTCAATTTCTGTTATTGAGGATATTTAATATTTGATAGGATAGGTGTGAGAAATATAGAGAATAAGTTTAATTAAAATAAACGATCTTAATGAGTACGGATTAATGTTGGAATATTTAAATTTAAATTTATAAAGATGCTACATCATTATTATGTTATTATTATATTAAATTTAAATTAGGAGGTAATAAAATCAACGTTGCTTTGCGTATTTTGTACGTATGCGTGTTTAATTTCGCGAAAATTACCCCGCATGTCCGCACGAGCCAGAAATTATTACGAAATGATTTACTATCGAATTTAGCTGCAGGCTGGGCGATGTGGGAAACGTAGCAGTATCATTAGCGCAGTATTAGCGGCGCTTCTCTTATTTACTCTATGCGAAGGGGAAAAGAGACACATAACAGATAATAAACTGTGGCGGGTCTTACCTGCCACGTTTTTGCAACCGCTACGTCGTACGTCGGCGGCGGCGACGTCATAGACGGAATAGCAGAGTAAAGGGGTTGCGATCTGCTCTGCGAGTTTGACCGACTCGTCCCGGTCTCGTTGACGCTCATGTTCGGCGTGTCCGGTATGGTGGCATACAGCGCTTCCGGTATGGTGTTCTCACGAATTCCACCGCTGAGGATACTCGAACCCGAATCTGCCGAGTGCCATCGGGAAACAAAAAAATACAACAGTTTCTTTCTCTCATTCTCCGAACTTTTTTTTAAGCGAACTTTTGTACATCGCATATTATGAACTTTATAAATATAAAATTACTGTCTAGCTATTTTAAAAGAATTTCTAGAACATAGTAGTTACTCTACACTGAAAAAGAATACTAGTTAAAAACGGACGAATCAGAAAATCTTGTAGGATTGATGAAATATTCTAGTTTATTATAAATAGAACTCAATATTTTATAAGTAATAAGTTATAAAGTATTGAGTACTATTATAATAACCAGAATATTTGATCAATTTTACAAGATTTTCTGATTCGTCCGTCTTTAACCAGAATTTTATTGCAGTGTAGAATAAATTCTTTAAACTTCATAATAATATTAACGAAGCCCGTAGTCTAGACGCGGACTAACCGATGTAAGTGTAATGCGATTCGGCTCTGTCGGCGCTTCGAGTCCTCCGCGAGTGATTGAGCCGCTTCTCGTGCTTGCTGCTCTTCATTGTGACCCTCAGAGACTCCGTCTCCGTGCTGCTGCTTCCGGTCTCGCTCGATGTTCGAGACTTCGGTACCCGGCCGTCATCGGGCTGCTGCTTCCGCGAGTCTTTGCTCTCCGACTTGTTGCCCTTCGACTTGGGCAGAAGGATGGTCAGCTTTCCCATGACAATCGAGCTGTTTCGCGATTTCGATAGGTCCGTGGCCACGCCACAGGCACATATCTTCTCGTTAGGCATCCTGGAAACATCCAGGCGACATTTTAAAGAATTTTCCCTTGCGAGAATTAGAATGAAGATTTTATTATGGACCAAATATTCATAGATGAGCTCTTCGCAGCTTGATATCATAGTTGTTCTTCGAAAAAATATCTTACACGGATCTATTCAAATAGCGAGAATAATATTACGGCAGGGGAGAGTGTCAGAATATATCAGAATAAAATTTATGAAAGTACCTCGTGAAGAGTATTCAATTCTCGAGGATCTCATGCTTAATGCTACCGCACGCAGAGCATCGCGAAGGATCAATTTATATTAAAAAATTATGCGATTTCATAAATAACCTTAAATAAGTCATCGGGGACTTGATGACGCCCGAGATTCGCAACAGTTCCTCGCAATCCGCTACAGCCGGCGCGCACTGCGCTCTGCCAAACAACGTTATCGACCCCGTGCGCCCGCGCCGCGCCGCGCGCCATTATTAACGGCCCTATAATGGCCCTTAATTGGAATCACTTCGTAACGTTTATTCGCTATAGCGTCCCGCTTGGCATCGGTTCTCGCGTGACAAATGCGATTATGCGAGTTCGGAATGTGTTCATCGTGGAAAAGAGAGCGCGGCGGAACTTTTAACGGACTCTCTCTCCACGGGATTCAATTGACAAATTGGATTGTAAAAAATTCCGACGGGGGAGTTCTTTGACTCATACAGTTAGCTATACCGAGACGAGATTATCGTACGCCGGAAAAGGGAGAAGGTAATTAAATCAATCAAACCTCGGGATTGACTTTGATTTCGTCGTTGCATCCGAAAAAATCAGAGAAGCACGCCCGGCATACCTCCGTATGCGCGTTCACTTGGATCACTCCGTGCACGGAATCTTTAATATCACGATCCAATTCGAACTTTTCAGAATGAATCATCGATCTGCTAAATCTCACGATGAGAATCAGAGCGGAAGCAGCTATTTCTTCAAGAAAGATAAAGAGAGAAAGAGGGAAAGTCTTTTTATTTGACTCTTCCCGGGGCGAAAGAAGAGGAGGAGGACGGTCCCTTAATTCTCGAGAAAATCTTATTCTCCGCACATTTGGAAAGTCACTTCTGAGAGGACGAAGTCAAGCTAGCTCGCGTCGGATCGCACAATCCCGTTTTATATCGTTGAAATGAACAATGCCTCTCAGTATCCTCATCGGATTTCGTCCTCGAGCACTCTTATCCTCTCAAGATTAAAAGGACCGTCGCCTTCGCGTTTATTATCCTTCCGTCGTTCCTCCCCTAAACCACTTTCGACGAAGTACTCGATTTAATCCTGTACTTTCGCGCGGGGATCATCATCGGTATCGCTCAGGAGGTTAAATGAATGTCCTTTGTAATATACTGCAGTCCAGTTAACAGCTACACGAGAAAATTTATATAAATCGTTGTGAAAACAGAAGGGATGTTCGTTGCAACGATCGCAGAGAGCATCGGAGCGGAGACGAGCCATTTGGTATCGGCGATAATCTTATTAGTGTTATTGTATGTATGATATAACAAGCCGCAGGCACACAGACACACGATGTGATAATAGACTCACTTTGACATTCGAGGCGCGTGCAAACATTCCGAGAATGCGTTCGCGCCTGGCAAAGTGACGCCCTAGAGATAATTTCGGTTCTCGCCCGGGTCCGGGCCGAGAGGGCCAGGAGGGAACGGGCACGAGGGCCAAGGCAGGGGAATCGCTACATGGAAATTGAATTACGTGCCCTGCTGCGAAATGAGCTGCCAGGGACCTTGGTTAGTTTCGACGACAAACTGCTCGCTACAGTACACCGACCTGCCCATTACTCATCCCGCCGGTGAGATCCGCCACGGAACTTCTTCCCTGTCTGACTTTAGACATATATCCGGAGCTCGTTTCCCCGAAGGTACTGCTTACTCTCGCCAGGACAAGTTTTTAGGATAAACCAAGAATACAAAGGGAGAGAGAGAGAGAGAGAGAGAGAGAGAGAGAGAG
>JAJVSH010000066.1:127001-172858 GCA_021460005.1 Tetramorium alpestre | reverse complement strand
TGTGTGTGTGTGTGTGTGTGTGTGTGTGTGTGTGTGTGTGTGTGTGTGTGTGTGTGTGTGTGTGTGCACTTTTAAACTCGTAGTGTCGAAATTATAATTTGAGTCATTTTTAACTATTCCAGGTCGCCATTGCTCCTACACACAAAAAAATCCTTAAAGAAATGCAAATAAGCCTTGATTTAAGAATATTTTATCCTTAAAATAGCGCCAAGTATAAATAACTTCAAATTCAGAATAAATTATTTTTAACATAAAGTAAAAAATAGTCTTAATTAAAACCAAAATTTTCTTTAATTCAAAAATAAGATACATTTGATATAATGTATGAATTATAATTAGGTTTTATTATAACCATATAACAAATTTAGAAACAAGACTATCGTCTTGAGGATAAAATATACTTTGCATAAACTTATATATTATTGATGTAAGTAAACATTTTATGCTCCACTGAAAGCAATAGCGTTCTGAAAGCGATAGCGTTAAAAAGAATAAAAATACGTGAGTCAAAAATTAATTTTTTTTCTGTGTACTCAATATTTCATTAATTTGGACTAAAAGGAAAGTAAAATTTTGACTAACATGGAAGTTAAATTAGATAAATTAACAATATATTGAGTAAGGCTTACTCAATATGTCGCTAATTACTTTTATCTCATTTAGTCAAATTAACCGAATATTGAGTAGGAGCAGTGGCAAGCCATAGGAGTTTACAGTGTGTGTCTCCGTTCCATGTGGGGTAAAACTCTTCTTTAATAAACGAATCGGGTGACCGATAGTTTTTCAAAGTATGAACAAGGTTTACGAGCGCGTCTTTTCAACCGCGTAAAAAGTTTCCCCGAATACCGATAAAGCCTGTAATATTTCCGAGCGCGTAACCCGACGCGTCCTCTTTATTGTGAGTCGCGTGGGCAATTTCGAGGGGGTTTTCCTGCCGTATATACGCCGGCTGGATGATAAACGCTGCGTTATTGGTCTTACGATTCAGGGAAATTTATGAGCACCGGCGTTTTTCTCTGCACATGTGCGAAGATAAAATCCCGCATGTAAATGCACTGTAGATTGAACAATGAAATAACAGGCGTACATTGTGTCCCACGCGTTCAGCGGAAAAATCATTAATCGATGAATGAGATTTTCGTGTTACGGTCGCAGGAAATAGAAATGGGGCGAGCCGATATTTATAATTAAAAGTCTTTGTTGGAAACATCAGCGAAACGTAATCAAATATATCGCTACCAGTCGCCGTTCCTTTCTGCTGCGAAGGCAATATAACGTTTAATTACAAAGATCCAAGGATCGCCCTGGTCACAATTAACGTCGCCGACATCTTCGATGCGGGTGCGCGAATGACTTCCCGCTGGCGGTTATCGGGCTGCATTGATATCGACAGAGACGAGAAAATGGGCTTTCGGGCGATAATTATTACAATGTCGAGGTACACAGCGTTCGTGTTCGAAGCGGACAGCTGCGACTGCGGGAGGACTAGAAGGATTGGCAGAAAGCCCTTTCTGCCAATAATATCAAACAAGAGAAATTCTAGGCGCAAATTAGAAAAGGTACGTGGAATCGCTCAATCTTTACGTCGATACCAAGTATCAAAATTTGCGCTTAATGTAAAGGAAGAAGACACAAAGAAAAGAAATACGAGATGAAGGTAATGCAATTTGAACGTCGAATAATCTTTTTGATGATGGAGCAAAAATGGAAATAATAAAATGAAATAAAAAAACCGAAGAGCATAGTAATCGACCTGTTAAATTGAACGTATTTCATGTTGTACGACACGAGAATTATATATAGCCGGCCTTTTTTACGTTTTTAGCAATACTTTATAATATATTCCACAGGAAAATCTTTGCGGTTTATCACGGTACAGACACGCTACGTGTTTTGGTTATTGCCTCCAGCGCAAAGGCGCGCAAAGAGAACAAATACGGGAATGAAAACCGCGGTTTCTCCCTTCACAATTTCCCGTGAGATTCCCGCCTTACCTGTCCTTGGAAATTCTCGCATTCTCGCAAAATGTAAACAGGAATCGGCGCACAGTAGCCTCTCCCTTTGATCATCGCCGGGATTAATTCGTTACAGTAGAGAGGAAGAGAAAACACGTAGTGCTAGCAACGTCGACGTTAATTAATTTTGTCGAGCATCTTGCGTGAGATCTTTCATTTTTCGTACGCGTAATTCGTCTCGACGCCGCGTTGATGCTTAATGGCCTACCTCTGGGAAACAATTAAATTATCTAAATATTTGCAATAATTGCAAATCTGTAATATTACCCGCGCGCAACATAACAACCTAGAACGAAGAGTCACGACTGTGCTATGGAAAATTCTGTGTCGCTGCATAATTTACATTGTCATATTCATGTTATATTCATTGTTATGCCCATAGCTTAGTTTATTGCTTGTTATTCACACGTTTACTGAATTATTTATCTTTACGCGGCGTATTTCTCTCGCCTTGTTCATTATACGGAAAAACCAAGTGTCTCTAGCAGTAAAATATTCATAAATGGATTTCGCGTTTTTATTTCAGCATTTTGCGTCTTCGGTGCCAACGTCGGAGATCTCTCCAGCTGCATTCTCGAGCGACACTCGAGCATCGCGCGAGCAAGAAGGGCATCCGTCGTCGGCGAAGCCATCGTGAAGAAGTTCGCGAAACCCCGTTGATAGCCGCGCGCAGGCATGAATGGTCGAAAGAATCGCATACTTCCCCGTATTAATTAAAGCCCGCGATGTGGTCTCCCACGGATGCGCCCTCGACGATGAGTCGCCGGGTAGTTTCGTAATTAATTCGCGGATGCGAAGGCTGGAATCTGCCTAAGAAAATTCAGCGCACAACGCTACGCTCTTGATGTAATGAACGCTCAGCTTTCTTGTCCCGCGTGGGAATTAACGCCGTGGACAAATCATACATCGTGATATTGAAAATAAGCGACCTTTTCTATTTCCTCTTCTGCTTCTCTTTTTGCCACATTTCAGACAAATGCAACGATGGAAATTCTTTCTTTCCGCGTTATACATCCAGCTCAACGCATTGTCCCCATTGTACGGTAGAATTTATGGTCCCGCCGCTCTCCACGAAAGGCTCGACGTGTTTCCGCGTTTCTTGCTTTTCTTGCCGCTGACATTTGCTCTAATATGTATACGATTCACATTGTTTAAACGGGGCAAACATCTCGCGTGACGACCGTGTATTCGTACCCGTTCTCTCGTCACTTTGGCCGCACGACCTCCCGATACGTGCGCATTCGGAAGGATCTAGGAATCCTGTCAACGGTGCGTCAACGACTGCTAATGAGATTACACGTCGGCAAAAAGCCGAGGGGGGATGGGAGTGCGGTATCCAGCCTCGACGCGGCACGTTAAATTTGATGTCGTCAAACGGCAGAGTAGGCGCCCATTATCCGCTATTTCTCCGTCGCAAATATTTCGTGAGTACTTGGGCTAAAAGAATCGATAAGCTGCTCGTACATCGGCATCTAAATTGCAAATCCCAAGCCGGCGCAGTGCGGGACTGGGGATGCGTTACCAAAATATTCATCCGGATTGTTCGACGTGGCGACGCGCGACGATACGCGCGGCGGATAAACTGGGTCATCGTGAAATATAACATTTTTACGGGGATGTACAATGTGCATGTATTCGGAAGGAGTCGCCGTCCCAATGCGTCGCTACTCGGCTCTAATACAATTATGCATTCGCTCGCGGTCGCAGTCGCGAAACAGAGTTCCTCCGCTCGTTCGAGAACAGATGAGAATCCTGGTGCTACACGATTTCTCTTTTTTTTTTGTCGGCCTCTGCTGACACAAAACATCGAATGGCCCCACGCGCTCACGCGAATGAAGATAAACAATTCTCATCGGGAAGCGCTCTCGTTAAACGCGAAATAAGAGCTTCCGTTTGTTCCCGAAATCGAAACTGTAATTACGCACTCGTGTACAAGAATTCCTCTTGGCACAAGTTCTCCGCAGCTCTTTGTAAACACTCACTTCTTCTCTATTGCTTATAATGTTTGTATTGCTTATAAGGCGACAATTATAACGTCTTGCCCGAAATTAATGTAAAAAAAGAACAGAGTTTCAAAAATAAGAATGTATACAAGAAAATTGATACGTCACGAATGTAGGCGTTAGAATGTAGGCAACAATTATAATATTGGTAATATTCTTTTGAACAGTGAGAATGCACTGAAAAAAGAATTCTAGGTAAACTTATAAGATGCATTTAGTTGCAATTTTTTAAAATACTTAGTTATTATTATCAAATATAATAATAATGACAAAACATTTAATAATAATTATGATCACTTCATTTTTTGTAACACGCCCAAAAAAAATTATTTTATCGTTCAAAATAATTTTTCCTATAATTTCCTATAATTATTCTAAACTTTCAATAAAGTGAAAAATACTTCTTTCTCTCTTAAATAGTTTTGTTTATACTATTTTTCTCTTCATTTCAAAAGAATTCTCTTGAGGTCAATATAAGAATAAAACCCTCTAAGATTTAGAGGATTTCACGTATATCCAAATATTTTTTTTTATTGCATTATTTTGTCATAATGACCTATATGTGTAGTTGAAACTATTTCACCAAGACCCTTGATAACTTTTACAAGACTGGATTATTACAACCAATTATAATCAATTTTTTTTTCAGTGTGTGTACAAGAAAATTGATATGACACGCAATAACGTTTAATTTTGTCGCTTTCCTCGACAGATTTAAATGCCCTCAAACGCATGGGACCCTTTTTTAAACATGTATGTACGACCGACCCAATTAAGAGCGATTAGTCAGCTCGACTAGTCGATATCGAAGGCATTCTTATCATTTCGCCACGACGCTTTACACTATTATCGAAGACCAAAGAAAGGGCGCGTTCAAGCGTCGCTGTATGGCGAGGAAATTCCGCGCTCGAGGAGCGAACGGCGATAATTGGAAAGAACGGGGAGGCGAAGGTACGACGACGTTAAGGGCGAAAGGTGACCTACAACTCGAGCAAGG
This sequence comes from Tetramorium alpestre, assembly GCA_021460005.1. Classification (NCBI taxonomy): domain Eukaryota; kingdom Metazoa; phylum Arthropoda; class Insecta; order Hymenoptera; family Formicidae; genus Tetramorium; species Tetramorium alpestre. The sequence continues at coordinate 167,843 of JAJVSH010000066.1, read as the reverse complement.
TGGCTGAGGTTGGGCCGGGCCTAGCATCCGGTTGCTGGCTCGACGTGACCCGGATTTACCTGGTCTCTCTCTCTCTCTCTCTCTCTCTCTCTCTCTCTCTCTCTCTCTCTCTCTCTCTCTCTCCACCCACACGCTCTTCCCTCTTCGCTCTTTCCCTCTCGCCCGTCTCCGCGTGTTCACCCATATTACGAGATAGATCTCGTAATCTAATAAACCCCACTGATAAAACATGGCACACGTAGTCATGCCATGCGTCGCGACGTCACCCGTCACGAGAATGCGGCTTTACCCTCGCGATCCACAGCGCGATTCGTGTGATCTCGTCGTCGTGTTCCCCGAAAAATATTGGACGACCTGAGAGATTCCGCGACTGAAATTTCGACGGCGGATTTTTCGCTCGATTTGGAGCCCCGTTGTTGAATGGATTTACACAGGCGAACGAACGCTTTGAGCGTCGCGATCGCGCTTGTCGGACATCGATGGGAAAATATCGCGCGGCGCAATTATTGAGCATCGATTTCCCGCGAGTGGGCCTCGCGAGTGCGTTTTAGTTGCGCGCCGCGTTTCAGCCGCGCGCGCTGCGACGACGGGGTGCATTTACGCCGATTAAATTAGCCAGTAGCGCGCACGACGCGAGCTTTCACACCAAACAATTGGCAATACGTCCCGTATACCGACTTGGATGAAATTATTGACCCTGCTCTCCTACGGCGACTGCTTAATTAAATTTCTTACCGGTACCTCATATCGTGACCGTAGTAAACCTCGATACACGTCGCAGAACGTCTCATTAACCCAGACAATAAATGTCAACGCGGCGGACAAGTTTAATTTACGAGCAAAGCTCCTGAAAGAGACTTTATTAATCAAATCCCTTCGATTACGCTTAACGTTATAATATATTACGTTACAATAAATTTTCTCGTGCATAATGAGATTGCAAAGTGAAAATGCAAAATGAGAATGTAAAATGAAATTGAATAAAAATATAGAGACAGGATATTTGGATGTTAGTATACAAAAATGAGTAATTGTTTGAATAATTGAAAAATAACTTTGTTTGTATTTAGATGTTAATATATAAAAACAAGTAATTATTTGAATAATTAAAAAATAATTTTGTTATAATGTATATTATATGTTGTAATAATTTGTTTCTGTTGTATGTTTCATAATGTTATATATTTTATTTTGTTATATATTTCATACTTAAATTAAATAAAAGCTATAATAATATTGAAGATACATAATTTATGGTAACCTCTAAGCTAGAAAAATGCATGAGGTCGCGGGAAAATTTTATTCATATTGAAAATACATGGCCAGCGCGCATTGTGAACGTTTCGTATAAAATTACGAGGTATAAATGCGAAGTAAAATGCTATTTCGAACATGTCGAACTTCGACAACGAACTAGTAATGGCGGAGAACCGCAGATCGTTTTCACGTAGTAATGGATAATTTAGGATATGAATGGCGCTCTTGCGTTCTACATTCTAGAACGAATAAATTATTACGATGGTTTCGCAGAAACACATAAAATAAATCGGTGATGCCGACCGATGCAGTATTTGCAATAAATAAGAAAACAAAAGTCCACTGAAGTGCTCGTTAAATTAATAATTTAATAATAATTATTCTTAAAAAAAATTTTAATACACAATAATTATAATCTGAAAAAAACTTTTTCGTATGCTTCATGTATTTCTATTTTGAACCAATTAATCCTTATTAAGAGCGAATTCAACTGAGAAGCGTTTCGCGAAGCATTCCTGCGAACGCAGGCGTGTCAGAATCGTTAATGCAATCCATTGTGCATTATCCTAAGCCCAAATCGTTCGGAAGCAGCGATTCTACCCGCAGTACGTGCCGAGTAATTCTCAAGCGGTTTCGATTGGATGTCAATACTACAAAAGTCGGTCATGCTTCAGTTTTGCAAGCAGAGACAGCTGTAAGCTTCTCGCAATCGACAAAGGCGAACTCGCGTACTCATCCGTAACGACATCGCGTGCATTCGCGTGAGAGTAACCGTGAGAACCCGGAGACTGGCTTACGAACGACGGCGATGGGGGCGGATCGGTGTCCGCGTGCGTGGAAGGAATAAAGATTGAGAGGAACGCGAATCGCGTCGATATCTCAACAATTTGAGAAATTCTTATGGAAATCGAGTCGAAGGATTCCGTCGTGGTAGCTTTATATTCCTACGGCAGAGTTATCGTTAGCCGCGTCGATATCGCTCATTGCGACAATCGAGGAATGGGTTCCTGTTCAAGCACAATGTACATAGACATACCCCGTAGAGTTACACGGTATAATAAGGAAATAGACCGAGCGTTATGTGTCTTGTGCTTGAGGGTGGATTAGATGGATGGATCTTAAGCTCACATACACACACACACACGATCCATAACGTTTCGTGACAGAATTTAGGAAAATTCTGTTAATAATAATTTTATACAGAAAATACAAAAATATATATATTAAGTACTAAGTTATATATCATACATGTATCAAAAGATACGAGAAGTTAAGATAAAATTATAAACAGAATACAGAATATATTGAAAATTATAGATGAATTATAGATAATATTGTCTCTAAAGTAAACTTTACGATGAAAATGTCGATTGTTTCGACAAATAATAACGCCATCACATAATACCCGATATATAATCGTTATACTGTAATATGTCATATTATAGAACTTTGACTTTAAATAATAGATACTTTAACGCACTTCAAGATGACTTTCTCTCTTCTTCTCCTTTTAGAAAAATTTCAGTACTTCCGTGTAAACAGGTTTGGTTTCTTAGAAGTGACGAGAAAAGTTCGCAATCAATTTTGTTGTCGTTATTATCGCACGATCCGAGTTAAATCCTCTCTTGGTCCTCTCGCGAAGAAAGAACAGCCGACTTTTCGATGCGATTAAAAAGTTGAACCGGGAAGAGCGCGCGGAGAGAGAGAGCGCCCGTGGGCTATTATAACAGTGTATTCTTCTAGGTTTTACGCTCCTCCAATTCGACCCAGATTACCCCGCGATCGATCACCAAAGTCGATATCCCGCGAGCCTTAATTCGCCCCGGCGAAAACGGCAGCGGAGTCGGGCGAAACCCATCAAAGTTAAGCACTCGTTAAAGTGCCCTCGTCCCCGGACGAAGTTAATCCTGAAGTTGCTACTGCAGACGAGATCGCGTTCTGAATTTTACAGTCACCTATTTTCGTTCGCCATTCTCCATGCTCCTCAACACTACACAAATTGCATTATAATCACATCGACTAGGGAATTATGCTCATGAGTTGCTTAATCCGCAGCCTAATCGCGATATAATTGAAAAAAATACTGGAAAGAGAGAAAGAAGGAAATGTCAAGTGCATTTTTTTATATCCTCCAATTGAATTATTCTTTTTAAATGAGAAAGAAACTAAATGCGTTTTGTACTCTAAAAAATTTTTATATTTCAGCTTATTTAAAAGTAAACCTTTTATTTGTTCTCCTCGATAGATTTTACGCTTACAATTTGTGAAGCTAAACCTAGTTAGTTATCACGGCGTTTTAAAACTTTACTCGTTGTTATTGTATATTTGTATCGTTCTTGCAAGATCCTCTTTTTAACCACAGGATTCGGATTTTCGGGTTATAGAATCTGAAAGAGGATTCCACAAAGGCAGCGCGCTGTAACGAAAGAGTCCTGAAAAATGGATGTGCGCTAAATTGATAATGTAAAGTCATGGCTTTGATGTACGAAAGCGGATATGAGTCGATACGATCTAAAATTAAATTTGTTTGATAAATATAATAGTGTTTCAGTTCAAAGAATGATAAAAGGAAAGAGGTTCAATTAGGTAATTCTCTTTAATCATTTGCAATAAGGGAATACCATTGTACGGTTTTCTCTCGATCGGCTGAACGTAATTCCCTTATATAAATTCTTTAAAAATAGTTTTGAAAATTCTGCAGAAATAAGTTTTAAAATATCGCAACGACCGAGCACGTATAAGCGCATATCCGACTTGCTGTAAAGTCGGAGAGGGAAATAAGACCAAGTTGCTGACGCTTGTAACAAAATCGAAAACTAAATAAGACTGAATAAACAGACTATATTCGTTCGCGCGTGCAAAAAAAAAAAGAATGAGCGAAATGAAAATTCCGCGACGCGTCTCTTTCAATAATCACAATAATGGAGAGACAAAGAGATTCTATCTGGGACGACGGACAGTAAAAAGACCAAGGAGAGGAAACGCAGGAGAGTTACGAAAGTTGAAGCGCCGTGCCGTTAGACAAAGTAATGCCAGGTTGTCACCTCCTTTAATCGTTCGTCACAAAGCAAACTGCGTCTACGTTTCTGTGATTGAAACAAACTCGCTGACGCGGAATAACGACGAAGGAGGAACTTGCTGCACAAACGTCCGCTTGTCGTGAAGTTCGGGAGAGGAGGGAGGGGGGGGGGAGTTGAATAAATCTGCATCTTTATTGGCGTTTATTTTCTGCCGAGGTATTTTGCGAAAGCAAACGGCATCTCGAGTGCCGGTGATATCCGCTCGAGGAATCGTCATCGTGATATCGGCGGACCGTAGCGGCATCGAATGCAATCGTGACGTATTGACGAATCTGTGGAAATCTTTTAGCTCAGTTAATCAGAGAGGATCGACGGAGATTAAGAATATCGGGTAATAAGAGATGGAAGGTAAAAAAAAAATTTCCCCCGGCGGGAGAGAATAGTCACGAGCGACGAATCGAGGTCGCGCGCTTCATTCGGTCGATGCTCGCAGGGAAGCTTTTTTACGCTCGCCCGAATGGAAGGATTACACATCCTGGAAATCCTGTATGCGACAGGGACGAACGGCTGCCGTCTCTCGTATCCTCGAGACGATGCATGGCGCGCGGGCGTATTTTCGTGAGAAAAATTACGGCTCGAGTTGCGCGAGAAAAATTTTGTCGCCTGCGATTTTCCCGCCTCGTAAGTTTCCAACTTCGTACTTGAATTATTAACGGTACAGAAATTTACAATTATCGGTTCTCGATTATGCAACTTTCTGCAGCTAAACTACATTTTTCTCAAATATCCGGAGAAAACTCTCGCGCGGGGACACTTATATCCGGCAAGTGCGCGCCTTGCACTTTGCAATCTCGCTAACTACGACACAGTTGTCAAAGCGGCCCAGTAGCAAAACTCCGAAAGCGACAGGAAAAGGGGAGAAAAAGGATTGTCATCGAGTAAGGGCCGTTACGGGACACTCGGGAGATTTTTCAGTAAACGTGCCGACTGAATGAAGAATCCGGCTCAAAGCCGCGTTTTCAAAGCTCAGCTGAGAATTCAATGCCAGAATTTTCTGCGCGCTCGCATAATACTCCAGGATACGTGGAATCCACGAGAAGCATTCCTAACGAGTGGTTCAAAAATAGACGAGACAAAAAAAAAGAGAGATAAAGACGGGAAAATGGAAGCGGGAGACAGAAAGAGAGGGAAAATAGGATAGATAGAATCGGAAACACGGTTTTGCTTCTGAGGCAGGACGCGCAGTTACAAAGGAGAAATTGGGCCACGGCGAACTTGCCCGATAGCTGATTTCATTTGAGAATTATCCCGTTACACTTTCCGTCCACGTTTTTAGCGGTTTCACTTAAACTTCAATGAGAATGCGCGGAACGTCCGTATTTATCCTTCACGGCTCGGCACATTTGCCCGGAATTTCAAACGGGCCAGCTCGCATATGTTTGAGAGACCGCTGGAGATTACGACCGGTCGACAGAGGCGAAAATGAAATTTCGCGAGCGGATCGCCCCGCGCTGTGAAAGCTCATCGTCGGCGAAAAGGGCATGATTCAGAATTAGCTTTTGCTTCAAAGATCACCGGATCTCTTCTCCCGGGATTCGTGGTTCGCGATCATTAGAACTGGTTGATGACACCTTAATTCCGGACGCCTGCCGATATCCGGTTAACGGAAGTCCGCTGTCAAAGGAACGAAAGGACTCCGCTACTTACGAAATGTTGGAAAAGACCGGGGAACCGGGAAATGAAGACCGCAACCGAGGAAATGAGCTTAACTTTCTTTTCTCGGATTCGATGCGCGAGTCACTAAGAAGTTCGTCGAAACTGATCCCGCAAAGGCACCACAACGCGCTGAATGCGCGATCAAACGCGCGAAAAACTGATTTACATACGACGAGATAAAGCTTATCCGATATTCCCTCGCAAACGATTGCAGAATACAGCGTATTCAATATACACTGTGCAATTAATTAATTTTAGATTAAACTCAATTTCGTGTCACAATACCCGCAATGATTTAAATATTTATAATATGGAGCGTATTAATGCAGTGTTCATAATGGCAATCGAAAGCGACGGATATCCTGCGAATTTTCAATTCACGCAGCGACTCGGAAAACTCCGGCAATTTGTAAGGGTGTATATCGCGTCTCTTATAGAGTAAAGGAACTCTTTTGCGCGAAACACAAAAAGGACGTCGGCGACGAGTCGGGAATATTTCAAACTTAAGCGGCGGAAAGCGAGCGTGCGAGACAGGTGGACGCTACAATAAAAGTTTTGAGATCCTGCTCGTGAAGTGTAACAAAAAGAGAACGCGAGAGGCGACGAATTGAGATAAAATTTTAAAGCGTTCGGAAGTAGTTAACGAAACAGCCCGAGAAGCCTGCGAGAACACGAGAAAATTCGTTTAGATCGATCAAATATTGCTATTGTAAAATGCTAACAAATTTTTTTTAAGCGATTTATCGAACAAGGACAAGCACCGGTCGGTTCGTGCACTTGAGGCAAATTGTCTCGCTAAACTCGAGATAATGCGTTTTAATTATCGAGCCCGGCTTTATCCGGTAGACTAAGAAAAGAATTAAAAGAGACTCAATAACGAATTAGTTATGCAAGCGATCTATTACGGGCGCAATTATGATATTGATTGAATACACGAGAAGCCATCGCCATTTAATCCGTCTCGCCAAATCGAATTATTGTGTATATACAAATAGTTACTGTGCAAGCGCGCCCGTGCCTGTGTATGTACGTGTATATGCGCGAATGACAAATTCAAATCAACATCTCCGTTCAAGTGTCCGCTTTTGTTCGCGACGTTTTAACTGGATGGGTGCTCGAATGTGCCGAGGCAGCGCGCAATCGAAGTAACGATCGATGATCTCTACCGTTCGTCCCAGACGCATCGAAACGTTCCGTCTCAAAGTAAGACGCGACATTCAATCAGGACAGAATGACGCGGGATGCAAATTGGATTCCGATCTTGTCTCGCGGACGAAATGCCCAGCAACCATCGTAAATTACGAACCGTCGCTGGTACGGAAGTCAATAGCGTACAGTGAATGAAAAGCGGAAGAAAGAACATATTTGATATGAAAAGCGAGACTTTGTGAGAACATCGCTCAACGTTATCTGAAAAACCACGTGTTTATGTGTCATAAAAAAAAAAGGATCGTTTGTGATATCAGATAGAAAAGTAAAAGCGATAAAACGTACTCATACGAAGTGTACAGCTCGTTACTACGATTCGTATTTACAGTGTANGTACATACTTAATAATTCGTAATAATAATAATTTAAGAGAATTCACATCTAAACACGCGTGTAATAGTAGCTTCGCACAACGGCGTCGATTGAAATGGTATAATATATGTATGTATACGTTTCCGCGCATGTGTTATTATGCATTAATTACCATGCCAAAGCCAAATTTACAAGGGCGTATAATCGAATGCTTTCCCCTGCAACGTTATAATCGCATTACACGCAAGTAACGCGAAATTATTACTGCGCTTTAGCAGTTATAGCGCGACACGTGGAGCGTCGCTTTGAGAAATGCATTCGCCTCTAAGTAAGGAGAAGTAATTTTACAAAGTACCAATCATAATGCTTCATAATTGAAGCAACAGGAATACGTCATAATTATCGCTATAATTTAGCGTTAATAATAAGCGTTAATAGATATTGTAATATTGTATATACGTCAGAACATAAAACATTAATTTTTTAATTAAACCAGCTTAGATTCTTGTTTGATTATTTGTAAATTTTATAATTAAAGTAAATGTAATTATAATTAAAGTAAAATGTATACATTTTTTATCCAGGAATTAAAAAGTTACATTGTATTTCAGAGCTTCGCAGAACAATCTGTTGTTATACCATACACTACCAATATATATCTTTTTTTCAATAGCGCGAATAAGTTCTCGCCTGTGATTATAACCGAAACACAGTGACTTAAAAAATATCGGAAAATGTCCGCATCTGTCACTCCCTCGTTATTGTTATACAATCTCGATCTCCATTCGCATACGTGTGCAAATCCACGTACATTGGACACATGTGAATTTTACATCCACTCGCGCGTATGTACTGCGTGCTCCGGATCGAGAGAAGCCAAAGTAAATGGACGTTTGCTGAGTAGCTTTTAACCGAGACAAAAGCTGCGATCCCCCGAGGTCGACGAGAAATTTCCCGATCAGCGACCGAATTCTGCTTTGGGAGTCCGAGAGGGTGCAGATGGCACATTGTACTCGAATCGATGTCGACGATGTCAGCCTGAATAAATTGCTTCGTTAAGTCAGCATACGGTATTTTATAATCGCGTTGGGACAACGACCGCGTTTAAACCAACTCTATGTGTGGTTAACATAAAAATTATCTAACGCAACATGATGAAAATATATTTTCTGTCACATTAATGCGTAAAATTTTACAGGCGAAAAACAGAATTTAGCACACGATTCTTTATCATCATAATTTTACAATTATTACATGACAATATTTTTTTATTAATATCTGAATTTGTATAAATGAGATAATGTGCTCAGTCGAAGGTTAATATAAATTACTGGTTTATTAGGATACTTAAATCTTCTTTCGTCATTCTCGAAATACATTTCTCAATCCCGCTTAGATTGGGAACAGTGATTGATCGAGATTCTTTAAGACTTCTTTTGTAACTTCTGCATATTCCACCAATCTCCTTACATTTTTTTGAATTATAGGATCAAATTTATATATTATACGAAAAGGGATGGTATTATGGAATCCCCATTGCTAAATAAATAACGATATCTTAGGATGACAAGTATAAGACCAATAGGAACCAATAGGAACTTTAAATATATAGATTATTAAATAATGTAATCAATCGATAATTAATAAGTTTATAGCTTATTTTAAATATTTATTACTATCTTTTTCAAATATACATCTCGTTCTTGCTTACAATTAGATTGAAAACAAAGATTGGTTAAAATTTATAAAGATTTTTTATATGATTTTTGAAAATACCATCTATTTCTTCATTAAATGAGAGATCAAATTCTATAATATATATGGAGAGGAATAATATTAATATCTTACTTTATATTTAGCAACTTACTAACTTCCGGTATTAATGAATATATTTAACATGAATGTATAGGGAGGTTAACAGTGTAAAATAAATGTAATAATAAGAGCATACAAAGTACGATAAATTAACGTATTCAAACGGAGTAATTTCAAAGCAAAAGGAAAATGCGGAATATTTTTATAGAACCGGGAAAAATTTTATTTTTTTGGATTGTGTTAATTTCATGTTATGCAATTGCGTTTCTACTTCGAATGTCGTATTGAATGTCGTAAATAGACTTGCCTCTGTATAAAATTGTTCAAAATTTATCGGAGAATGTTTTAGAAACGAAGTTCTATCTTAGTACAAATGAGACTCAATTATTTCATCTTGAAGTATGTAAGGTCAATTATCACTAACAACATTCGCATTTTCCATGTTGCTCTTCCGAAGATAACGACATTGTTGTCGTTCTCCCGAAAGCCGACAGGGGTACTGTATTACATTTTGCGAAAGGCAGGAAAAACTTGTTACTGGCCCTAGCAACGATGGCTGTCACGCAGACAACCGTTGAAAAATATTCCATTAGCGAGGTCGAGCGTTGTTCGCCTTGCAATCGAAAAAATGGCGGTCTCGATTGTCTCCCGGTTAAAAAAAAAAACAGAAAGCTAAAAGAAAAAAAAATAGAAAGCAATAAAATCAGCGAAATTTTTGTCATAAACGAGATGCATCCGTTTATCGATCGTACCATCAAATTGGCTGTTTTGCGCTGCATTACTGATTGTTTGCCTGCGCGCCTGTTGTCTCGTGTGCTATTTTATATTATTTTGCAAATGTTACGCGCGAGTTAGTATTTATACAGTTTATTATAATGTATAAATCACAATAAATATTTTTAATAATTATTGCGTTATTATTATTTATATATTAATAAATGTTTAAAGACATACACCACGATGCTTGCTGACCCAAGATTTTCTCGATCATGTATATTCCGATAAAATCTATTTAAATAAGGAAGACAAAAATAACCAAATATATCACGGTTTGTTTGCATTTTGTAACCACAAATATCACGTGGAATTAATTCGTCAGTACCTCGCGACCGCGAAACATTTTTATACATGGTACAAAACTGCCTGTTTCCAACGAATAAATTTTCCCAAGCGCTCGCCGCTCCCAATAACGTACACAATTAGCATTCGTTATTGAAACCTCCGATTCCATTGCCAGTACTCAGGAGAGAGAGAGCTATGTAAAATTCAATATTGGAAGAATCATTATTACTGTGCGCCGCACAATGACGTTTAGCATAATCCTTTAATCAGCTTCGGGGAGAATACCAAGGAGAAGAAATTGTCGGTAGAACGGCGCTTTGCCAAGATCTTCCGAGTTTTCCGAGCACCAACGAAAAAAAAAAGATAAATCAACCAGTAATTTTCCTCTACATTATTCGGAAGCGAATGTTTATTACAAGCAGAGAACAATTATTGTTCAACATGAAATCTCGAAATATCGTGCCAACTTGTTCTCTCAAATTCGCCGAAACAGCTTTCGCGACTTTGCAGCCATCTCAATTATTCTCGAGAAATCTCTAAGAATTCTTCGTACTCTAGCAGCTCAAGACGCTCATCGATCTTTCGGCGAGCCCTTCGACCTGTCCGACAAGAGAGCTTCTCTTGTGAATAAAGTGAAGCAGATCAGACTACGCATACTCATTATAATATTTCTTGTAAATTAATTATTAAATAAATGGTAATTATTGAAAGATAAATGAGAATGGACTGTATCGCTATTCGAGTATTTTTATCGCTCTTTTAATCAGATAATAATTTAAAATTACGCATTAGATATAGATTTTTTTTATGAAAAGCATTAACGACTCGGCTTTTATTCGTCTAGACATCAGTAATGGTTCGAGAGTACAAAGGCGTCTGGCGAGAGATCTCAAGGGGATGGGAAAAATTGTTGAGGCAGGTAACATCGTGGAGTCAAAGCTATCGGGTGCCGATAGGAACGGCGGCGGCGGCGGCGGCAGCGACGACAACGACGACGGCGGTGGCGGTGGCGGTAGCGACGACTATGGAGCAAGGATGTTGGCGGGGGTACTAGAGGAAGAAGCCACGGGAATAGAGGGTAGGTAGTTGGAAACCAGCAATTGGGTCTGCTGCCAGCGAACTGGGTGCTTGTAGGTGGGAGAAGGTCGCGGGAGGAATATACCAGAAGCCTGAAAACCGGGTCACCACCGGGTCACTGAGCCCCCTCCCCCCCTCGTCGCTGACAAATAAACCCGGGAAAGTGCTCCTTCGCATCTACGAATTAATTATAAATATTATTGGTTGACCCACGAATTGCCACGATAAGCGACTTCTCGGTCGAATACGGTGGTTGACCCTGCATCGAGGACAAAGATAAATATTTGGAGCTGCAACACGATAAATTATTTTGATTGCTGCACTCCGCCGTGTAATTAGTAATTGAATATATCATTGAATATACCATTGATGATCACCCCGTACAATGGCCATTATTGATCTACTTAATTTTCATGTGTACGCGCGTAACATCGATTTTCACAATTCATCCGAATGCGGCACTGACAAAAATATACGCCACTGTATATCGGAGTACGATGGTACTTCTTTTTACTACGAGGTCTATTATTACGAGGCGAGGCCGTGTATTTTTGAAATTTGATTGAATTCACAGACGCGATTACCTCCGCGTTTCCCCTTTCATCTCGAGACTTCGAGTTACAATGTCATATTTTGTGTGAAAGCAGGCTTTCAATTTCGATACGGCTGGTGAAAAAGCCATTCTCGTTTATTCAAACGAGAAAACGAATTTCTAGAAAAACATGCGTATAGCTCGCGGTGGCTCGATAGGCGGATCTATTTTCCGAGTTTATTGTCTGCCATCCGTATCGACGACGGCGGGCCGTTCGTCGGGTTTAACGCCGGTCAGTGATACCGCGGCAAGGACGCGAAAACCGGATTTCCGTTAGCGGTAATAACAATTGATCATATCCAAGCCGAATATATAGATTTACACTCGGTATATGCGGCAAAAGGAATATTTTTAATAATTCAATGTCACGTTGAAACGGACTGACGCGCGTAATTCCTCGCGATGGTGATATCAAGAGAGAATTTTTGCCAATTCGCTCTTTTTACTTCCATCTTTATTAAGCGTCTATTGGACCGGTAATAGTAACAATGGCGAGCAGCCACGGTTCGCCGCGAAGCGGACAGGTAAGAAACGATCGAAATAGATCGGAAACAGTTAGCATCGCGGTCTCGACGTTCCCGCGAGAAATGTCGGAAATCTCGTTACGGATAGAGAGATAAATGTCCGTGCAAGATCGATCGTGCGGTCGAATTAACCTTTACTCCTTAAATACTCCGCGTGGCGGAATGTTGAACAGATTCTCGCATTGAGTCTTTTAATTTGCCGTACAAATCTGCAAATAATCTTTGCCTCGTTAAAATGTAAAATAAAATGTATAAAAATTAAGTTTGCATTTTATAAAGGACGCACAAACTGATTCCTCCATCTTTCTCAAATAGCTCTGCTGACTTTTGCGCTCTGAATATTCCCCAGACATTTTATAAAAAAATACTTTATCGCTCATCCGACAGGTAAAATAATGAATAAATAAATAGATCAAAGAAGAAAGAGATTACTTTGCTTCCGCGCTTACGAACTTCACCGTCGAGTCTTTGCCTCGTGTCGAAATAAAATAATCATACCCGGATCGAATCACGTAAATTGATGATCGGTAATCGTTAGCATTATCGATCGTTTCAGCAAAAGAACCTCACGCGAGGCTGACCTTTCCCCCGATCCTTTTTATGATAAAAGATACAAATGATCACACACAGAGGAACAGCTCGGGTGAAACCAATGGTCGTAGAGTATCCAGGGGATTATCGAGTTTCTCCGTCGTATCACGTCGACATCAGTAGAATCGCCTCGCGGCGAGTCAGACCGCGCGAGTAAAGCTGTGCCCCGCAACGTTATACTGTACACGTATCACGCCGCGCCGTAACGTTACAAATGATGGCACGTTACTGCGGGTGTTACAGCTACCCGTCGTCATTCACATTGCCGCCCACAGTGTCACGACAGCGCGGATTACGACACGCAGTGGCATTACGATGCACCTTACAATGTCGACATTACGCGGATTATCGAGCGCGCGCCGAGATAGCATGGACGATAATTCGACGAGAGTATGAAATATCGTTTCGTTATAAATGACGATTATGTGTAGCAGCGCGATATTGAGTTTTTAAAGTGGAAACACGCGAAGGGAAAATCCGTGAGCCGCGAAAACTATTACGAGCGAAAACCCGTAAAGAATGCCACTTTTCTCGTAGAATTAACTATCTTTTTTTCCTTCGCAGATATTAAAATACGTGCTTGAAATAAATTTTCCGCTGGTAATTACAGAAGTTGAATCTCATTTACGGGATTAATTATGTCTATACATAGAGACGGCACCGAAAGATATGATAAGAAGCGAGATCCTTATCGGAGGATTAAGAAAGAAAGACCGGAAAGGGCACAGGTTATTATAAAGAATTTTTAATGCGATGAGCGAGATGATGAGTGATATTAGACTCGCGCCCGCGCGAACGAGTGGCCGGGACAAAGGACGTTTACTCTACTTTTACGATAAATTGCCCCTTCGGAAATCCATTTAGCCATAGGAGAAACGGCGCCGCTTTTTCCTGGCCAGGCCCGATAAATGCATTATCGTTTTTCTGCGCTGTCGTCTTCTGCGAGACAGCGATAAAGCCCAAGTAACTCGGGTGCGGTTCAGTGCGAGACGCGCGAGTGTGACAAACACGAAATTAACACCCGCCCGCGCACCAATATCACCTACGCGAACCTTCGGTCGCACCCCTTCGCTACATGGCGATGCACTTTTCTGTCGGTTGCACGTGCTCCCATGTCCGAGAATTAACGTTATTTCAGCGAACGCGTGCGTCCCCTTTGTTACGCAACTAGTGCGCAGCTGGTACTCGTTGGCCCGAGCCAACGACACTCGCATTATTAAATCCCTCTCGCGTGCCCTTTGAAATTCTCCGAGAAAAGAAAGCGACCGATCCGCCTGCGCGCGAGGATTTCTCTCTCGTCGTAATTTATTCCACGCCGTTATCTACGGCGCTCCGCCGCTGTGATTGCAGCTAATCCGCGATAAATCACCGCTTTTCTTGAGTCCTACGAGACTGACACAAAGGAAATTATGAAAGTGGGCGGCTTAACGAAGTTGTTTTCGCTAATCTAAACCTATCTAACGCTCCCTAATGGGCCCGTTCATTTGTCCTACGGCAAACGCGATAACGTGCCGCCTGTCAATTTATTTAGAGATCCCGACAAGGATAAATTGCTAAGACGCGAGCAATCGCCCGTCGTAATCGTCGATCGAAGCTTCCTTAATCGACGTGTCAGGGCGTCAAGTTCCCCCGTACGTAATGCCCCGCAGTTTAACGAGGCTAATTAGAAGTCGCATTAACCGTAACGTTCGTCCCCTCATCGACATCCGCAAACGCCCCACGCCTCGCCGCCTAGATTGAAACGCTAACACACGAACACGTTAACAGAATCAATCGATTGAGTACTTTTCCAGACGATTTCACGGACGAGTCATTACGGCGCATCGCGGATTTTTTTTTTTGCCCCCTCCCCTCCCCCCTCACGTGCATGACGCAGAAGTGTACGAATGATCGTCGTCGACAATCGCCACACCTTTCGATGGTGTTCCCCGTCGACCGCGAGACGTGCTCGTCACCGTTCATCACGATCCATCACTCCACGCCACGGTCCCTCGACATCCGGAGCGATGGATATCTCCCCGAGCGTCATTCTCAGATGCGATCCGCTGTCTCCCTCCCTCTTTCTCCGTCTCGATGTCATTGCATCGAAACAATACTCATGATTTCCCTTGTGTCGTGCGGCTTTTCCTTTCTAGGCGTGTCTACGTCTTGACGATCTAATCACGCGAACGGAACGGAAGAACACGAACAATAGATACAAAGCAAATCCATTTGACATATCAGCACCCGCATGCTAAGCAAATAAAATGGAGGGGCGAGGATAATTCTGAATTTTTTTTTGTATTCTGCCCTTCGGAATTCATCCATCAATGGCGTAACCTTGTTCCACCGACGTCTCGGTCTTGTAACGCCGAGTCCGTCATCCATCGCGCCGCAAAGTCTCCGCGATGCGGAAATTCACGGTTCAACGAGCGAATTCCGAAATCGCACTTCCGTGTACACTCCGTTTCGCTTCTACCGCGGTTTATTTTCCTTCGTTTCTTCCCGGGAGACGTGCTCGTGCTCGGCCGAGATTCGCAATGCCCCGGGATCGCATGTGGATGTAAACAAAAGCGACGAAGGAAAAGAAAGCGGGCCACTCAGCCGTGAAAACGGGGTCAAAGGCCACTCGTCAAAATTGGCATTCGTCGTAATCGCGCTCGGCTGAATGCGAAGAAAGCGCAGGCGAACTCCTTACGGAGATATTCGATCAGAGGCGCGAGAGTAATATTATGCCTGCGCAAAGATAAGCGGATAGAGAGAATCCCGGGAGAATGCACGGAGAACCTACTTTGGTTAGTCGACAAATTTGCGGAAGGACGTTTGTAGGCTTATCTAATTCAATTACAATTTTTTTATATTACAATACAATCATTTCAATATTTTATAATAAAATCAGGTAACTGCGTACAAATGTTGAGCTTTTTTTTATAAATAATGATCAAATCAACCGTTAAAGATTTTATCTCGAGCTCTAAGCGATCGGAGCAATGGGAGATTCAGTCGAGCGTAAAGGAATTATCAGAGACATAGAATACATAAAATACAGAATTTCAAAGAGTGCGCGCTCGCTGCAGATCTCAAATACCATTTAGATCATTCGATCATTCATAGAGATTTAAATTTTTATGTAATTGCTCCAAAAAGATCACGAAGAATATTCAGATTATTTCAAGGGACGTGAAACGTTGAATTATTTATCATTCGGCAGCCGCACGGCTGGATGGATATCGCATGGAATTTTCGGGAGAAGAAAATGGGTAGATCTTAAAAAATTGAAATAAAATCTGAAAGAAAATATTATATGTGTGTAAAATAAAAATTAGGATAAATTTTTTTTTAATATATTGAGATTGTGAAATTGCGCTATTTTTATTTAAGGATGTTATATTTTATTATACTTTACAGAAAAGAATTTATTTCTTGCTTCGTGTTCACAAATCTTAACGGGAGACTCCACAAGGGTCGATCGAGCGGAAAGAAGAACAGGAAAAGATCGTGATTAGATAAAGGGAGAACGATAAATGCTCTTCGCCATTTAACTGTAAATCCGCGGTAGTATAACGAGTCGATGGAGACTCTTACATCCGAGAGAAGTGCGCGCTTCGTTCGAGATAGCCGCCGCGCGGCCCGAAATCGCCGTGTGCGGCGCGATTTCAATGCCGTCGCTCTCCGAACTTCCTTTACGGTCTTACTGGCATATCGTCAGGTATGTTACCGCAACTGTAAAAGCCATAATCCTTATTTTTCGTAAAATTTCCTCTCCTAGAAATGTGTTATCAATGTAAGAAAATTCCCAGAAGGTAGCTGAGAGATTGAGAAAGGATCTTTTGCGCAATTTTGGGGAATAAAAAAATTTTAAGGGCGAACCTGA
The DNA here is from genome assembly GCA_021460005.1 of Tetramorium alpestre. NCBI lineage: Eukaryota > Metazoa > Arthropoda > Insecta > Hymenoptera > Formicidae > Tetramorium > Tetramorium alpestre. The sequence goes on along the minus strand of JAJVSH010000066.1, from coordinate 150,815 downwards.
CGTGAGTTTTATACACATGACACGTGTTGCATTATGTAAAGATCCTTCCTCGATTCTAGCTCCTTCTGTATGCGCATTCAGAGTAATTACGGTGGTCCTTTCGTCACGCGGCTAAAAGAGTCAAATGCAAAAGCGTCGGGCTCTTTGGCGGGGCAATAAAATAGAAAAAGCGCACTCTCTTCTCACACGAGAGTTAATAATGAGTCGCATCGACTGAATTACGTGCAAGATGATTTCAATATTCCGACGCAAAAGGGATTCACTGTTCGATAGCTAAGCGTGGGCAAAAGAAGGCGCTACAAAGAGCATCAAAGTAGCAGTCTCCGTAGCACTTTAATATCGCGAAGAATTGCATGGTAATTGCGTCGTTCATAAGAGTGTTAGAGGATATATGTCGCAAAGAATACGTAAATTGTCGCCTTTACAAAAGATTTCTCCCGATGAGATAAATTCTAGTTATAGGAATCGATTAATTTGAGAAAGAGAACGCGCTGCGTTCTCGGAAAAGAAATATTTTAATTTACGAAAATGCGAGCTATCTTCGCAGCCTTCATTCTTTTATCCGCGGCAGAACGAAACTCTTGTTCCACTTTGCAGAATAAACGGAAAATCCGCACGGCGGAGTTTACGAGCTCGTTTCCATTCGCGAATATCCACTCCGCGCGTAGCGTATCTTCGTGCCTGTCATTTCACTTTATGCGCGACGGGTGTGCATTTCTATACCGTGGAAGTTAATCAAGTACTGATTAAAGAGCGCACCTAATTAAAGAGTTCACCTGAGAGCTACTTTAGCACATATGTCAAATCAGGTCATGAGGATACGGCCGCCGTTGATATCACTTCTAGCGTGTTTATAGAACAATTCGAAAATTTGCTGCAATTGTTGTCGCAATTAATCTTGCATTTATACGGCCCTCCCTCGACACGTGGAATGCGAAGCTCAAAATCTTTCTGGAAGCTTAATTCGCTGATAAGGTAATTTGTAAAATTAAACGCTTCTGCAATAACGTCTGTTATAACGCTTACTGTCCTTGTAAGTTTCCTGGAGATTCAAGAGATTTGAGAAAGAAACATAAAAAGCAATAAACGTAATTCTTTGACTTAAACAGCGGCTAATTCTCGAAGATGGAGATTTAAGAGCACGAGATATCCCACGCGGAATTCTACGAAGCCGGGGAAATCGCCCGCGGAGCGAACGACACACGCAATTAAATCCACTGCGTATCGAGCTAAAGTGCATCAATTAAACAGAAGTCAGGATAAATTGACGTCGATTCCGATACGGAACGCGTCAGCGCATACGTTAACTGCGTGTTGCACGCCGTTGCCTTTGCGAGAATCTCGGGATTATCGTGTGTAGGTGGTACGATGTTGCGATCATGTCGAGGTCGGGCAGATATATCACTGCGACGGAAGAGCTTTGCGAAGAGCTCGGATTATCAATTTTTTTCCCCCCATTATTTCCATACATAACTGATGAACCCTTAAGGAACTCGAGAAATATCTGCCGCCGGTTCTGAATTAAAACAACGACGGGAGCCGATACGACAGCGTCACTGGCTAAACATTTCGTCGAAATATCAAGCATGAGAAATGGAAAACGTGCAACTTATTTGTGTTGTACTGCGAGCTTTCAGAAAGTTGCAGAAAAAAAAAAAATATATATATATATATATATATATATATAATATATTGCGTCCAGTAAATCGCGATGTTGGCGAAGAAATGTTGATTCAGAAATACAGAATAAATTCTTTCGAAATTGAAAAAGATAACATCTGAATGTAGCATCAATCAATATCTAAATCGAACTCCATCATTGCCGGTGAAACATTTTTGATCCCAAAATTTTCATCGATTGGAACGTTTGACGTACATGCTCCTGCGAATATATGTATACATATATGTATATGTATACATATCGCTCCATGAGCTCTGATACGCAACGTTCACGCATACTTATCTATTCCATGTCGGATAAAGATACGTCGTCGTATTCTGCGCGTCTGGCACCTGGCACTTAAATCGAACTCGCGTCCCGCGAAATTTCAGCCGACACCCCGGGTAAAAGCCCTTCGAGACTTTTACAATGGAGCGCGGACGACGGGAAAGGGCGCAAAAGAACGGCGGAAACCGGAATAAATTTCAGAATGCAGCTCTCCCTCTTTTTCCCAATGCATCCCCGTCTGATTCTTTTCCGCGCCGTCTTCTCCCTCGCGATTTCATCGAACTGCTTTATGACATTTGCGAAACTCGCGAAGTGTATGAGTGAGCGAAGAAATCTTCGATAGGAACGATGGTGGCAGAATCTTTCTCAGAATACTATATATGCAACCGGGAAGAGGATGATTTTGCATAAAAAAATAAATTAAAAATTTGCGTAGCATTTTCTTGTATAATAGTTGGTATAATACATTTTAAAAGTATGGAAATAATCTCGGCTTTATAAAAATATAATTTGTAGTGATATAAATATTACTTTTATAAGATAGAATAATAAAATTTTTTGCTCACATGTTTTAAAGCGCGTTGAGAAGTTTACATTAATATAAATTATTTAAAGTTTCAATAAAATATTAATTTCCTGACTTTTAAAATTGATTTTATTAAGAGCAAAATGTAATATGTATGTAAAAATTTTTATTTTTTATTCTTAAACTTTTGTTACTATTTTTCGTACAAAATCATTATTTTCCTTCCTGGTTGTACATACTATCAATAAATAATTCAACAAATAATTCTACAAACTGCAGAATTATTTGTTTCAAATCATAAAAACAAACTTCTGTTTTTCAAGTTTGATAAGGATTTGCAAAGGATATGTTTCAAGTGGAAAGACAGATCCCTTGGACTGTGAAATTTATTCACGCTCGTTTTTGATGTATGTTCTTCTACCGCGCAGGATTTAATACGAAAGTCGAAGGGTCTCGACTCTTGGAATACCGGCGGATACACGTCTCTTGGGCGTTCATTTAAATGCTTACCGCGACGGTAACGATCGTCCATTGAGATTTTTCTTATGACGAATACATTTGGCAGAAATCATTGAAATAATATGGAAATATTACAACTATTTTATATCATTATAGTTGTACGTTGATTCAACAATTACAAGTTTATAGATATATTTTTTATTTTCTTTCTCTTTTCCTTTTCTAAAACGCGGAAAAAAATGCAAAGTTAACTTTATATTACGTCTCTATTACATTCTGCGTAAGTTTCGTTTCAATATCGTGTTAACTCGATAAGTGTTTACTTAATAAGATGAACCTTTAGTACGCTGAAAATGTCAAGTGTGATACTTTTTTGTAGAGAACAATAATATTAAGATTTTTATTAAACTTCAGAAGAAATTATAAAATGTCGTAAGGCACACGTCGATTTATTTTCATCCCGATTGACGGAGAAAGCGGAATTCCGATAAAAAGATAACACATCCTTGCTTTTGTTATTCGATACCTTTTTTGTCATACTCGTTTCTTTTTCCTTTTGTGTTTTCTTTCTCTTCTCTTAATTAAAAAATCACACGCATATTATTAGTGTAAAAGAGCACTGAGGCGATGAAAAATAAGTTTCAACCGACTTCCTGATTGATATTTTAATCGAATAACTCTAAGCAGGATAAAAATATTACTCGACTAAATATACAGCCGCAGGAAAAACTTTATATCTCGGAAAAATTAATTAATTTAAATATTAAACTATTAATTTATCTAAATATAAATAAACCGTAGATGTAAATGTAAATAATTTTTAAGTACGTAAATGATTTTAAAGAAATTTTTACTTATAGAAATGATTTATATGTATGTATGATACATAAATATACATATACATACAGAAATTTCACTATTAATCTAATTAAACTAAATAAAATAATTTCTCTTTCTCTTTCTCTTCCTCTCTCCGAAATAGCTAGGTGAGATATAATGCGAGTTACGAAAGGGTTAACGTATTGCGCTGGCGGCAGGGAAAATGTTCATCCGAACGAATTTGCTCGCCACGAGTTTGGCAAACAGCGAAGTTCCGAGGTGATGGTAAATCGAGGCACGAAACGCCGTATAATTCCGCAGCTTCGCGGAAACCTTTCATCTCGCGAGGAATTAATTTATACGAGCGCGTTATCGGACGAAGCCGAGCCCTACCTCCCGAATGCGATTTCACCGTCGGCTCGGAGGGCTCGCGGTGGAATCCCAGAGTGGATTGAAATTGTTCGCGGATGAAATTCTCGAGCTTCGGGAATCAAGCTCTAACAAACTTGGAATGAAAACGCGGAAGGTCTGCCGAACTTTGTCCGGATCGGCCGGACAAAGCGCGACGATCAGAGAAGAAAAATTGCCGGCGCTCCCATCCCTCGTTTCCACCCGTTACGCGAGGAATCAGCGTGATTAATTACGAGGCCGCTTTTTGCCGCTCGCACTCGGGTCGTCGAGTTGATTCGAGTGTCCCTCCGGAGCTGACGCAAGCCCTTAAAAGGGTACCTAGCTCGGAACGGAGCGGCGCAGCACGCGCTCTTTGATCGCCGCACGAGCCCCTTTGCCATTATCGATAATATACGCTCTGGCGACGGGCGACGTGAACAATGTTTAATACCGTATATAGTCGCAATCACACTTGCAATAACGATATTATACCGGTGATTAATTATAAAGTCCCTTTTCGATGGTGTCTCTCCAACCGAAGAGAACCCATCTCTTTTATCGCGTATTAAATTTCGCGATATATTACCGCGCGCGCGGTAGATGTTTAATATTATATGATTGCAATTTTAATTAGAGTGCCGCTCTAATTCTGATTGTTACATCAGTAATTATTCAGTGTCGTTGTAAAATATTACGCTCGGAAATAATGGCGCGCGGCGGAGCAAGCCTAGCATCTTGCACGTGGGAATAATATCGAATGCGAACGAACTGATCGATGTAATGTGCTTCGACGAACCTTCGCGTATCGATCCTCGCTCTCAAACAAAAATCTCTTCTTTTTGCTTCACTCGCTTACATTCAATACGCGCGCATCGATGAATTTTTCAGCATTATTATTAATTTGCCGCGGCCCACGGACAAATTGCGATCGGGATACCGGGGACCGCAAATGCCACGGATACCTTCATTCAGTGCGTACGAGCTGGCACGTACAATGAATGAGAACTTTGAACACGCTGCCTTCCTACGTGATCGCGATCGACGTTCCAATCAGGAGCTAAGAGAACATCGTTGAGTCCCAGTTTATTGGCGTGCGTGCCGTTGATATGAAAGTTTCGCGCTCTTTCCTCGCAGAATGAAATCGATATTCCAAAGGAGACAACCTATATCTGACTGCAAATTCCACTGTTCCTAATGAAGACGACCCCTCGCTGTCAGCCAATAATTTGGTTATTCTGTTGCTATACCAATTTTGCCATTTAGCTTAATAGCCATAGTCTCGAATAATTATCGTCTCATATATAATCTCATATATATTAAACGAGACGTTTAAAACGTTTGCACGGAAAATAGAACAGAAATATTTCAGAAAAAAATGATTCCAATATTTTCAGAACAAAGTAATTTTTTTTAAAATCTTCAAAATATACATATGTAAAAATTGCATAGATTTGAAGAGAATATTTAATGGTTTTAATATATTCCTTTGAACAATATTACCACTTTTAATTTGTATTTCAAATTTCAATAACATTTAGTAAAACAATGATTGAAAAAATTTATGAATAGACTTGTTTCGCAAACAAACACACTAAATTTTCATGTCCTCCAACAATTTTCAATTTACTTCAAACACTCAAATTCCAAATAATAATATTGTTAAATATAGCAGATATACGATACAGAATATTGATAGAATACGGTAAAAGGTAGCCGCGTGCTCCGCGCGGGCCGCGCTCGTGAATGAAATGACGCGATCGTATCAAGTATTATCAGACCGTTAACTAAAAAAGATCTCATTTAAATCGCCCATCAAATCGCGCATTGAATCTTTTGTAATCTAGAAATCCATTAAATGATTTCTCCCGTATACTATTCATTACACGCTGATGCATTTTTTTACCTATTTACCTTGTGATGATCGTGGACCTCCGCGATAAGAAACATTGAAGGCTTGCAGCACTCTTCTCTGAGTCTTCTCCTGTCTTAATACGTACACCTCACGAATTTCTTGAGAGAAGAAAAAGATTTAAGAGGTAAAGGAAAGAAAAGAGCGGAAGCAAAAGCAGCAATCAGGCTGCAAATTCAGAAAAAGAAAAGAAGAGACAGTTTCGGAATTGCGCGCGCACGAGCGAGCTTCCGCGAGCTTGCGACGGCACGCGAACCGCAACGGCCAAGTGGCGCAACTGAACTCAGCTGAACCGAGTCGGAGCTTAAATTACCGAAGAGAGAGAGAAGGCGGCGAGGGTGGTAGCGGCAGCGGCGGCGGCGGTGGTGGTGGCGTTGGCGGAACAGAGGGTGAGGATCGCGTCGTCTCCCTCGCATCGATTTACTCTGACAGTGGCGTGCGCTCCGCGACTCACTCGCGAACGCTCGCGAGAGACTCGCGCATTCCAGGAAAAGCGCGAAAACGAGAAGATGCTCTTAGATTTGGAAAATTTCATCTTTTGACAGCACTCAAATCGTTCGAGAGAAAATATCGTAGGTTTATGTCACGCGGCTCGTTTTTGGAGAAGCGAGACTCTCCGGTGAGCATGCTTTCAGAATACTCCACCCTTGGGCGTATCGAGACCGCCACTTTTCGAGAAACCGCTATTAGGGTCAGAATTAGTGGGCCACAACAGCAATTGAAAACGCACCGCGACACGAAATAATTTGCGTAACTTGAAAGGGGAAAAAAAAATTATTTTCTAGATAACGAAGGCAAATTGGCAACAGATTATGCTCGATTTCCATTATCGATTTGCTGTCAAGCTATTCAATAAACTATTATTATATTATTTTTGTTTCATTTAATAGAATAGTAATAAATCTGTAAAAAGTTGCATGCATTAAACAAGAAATATCTTGATTATTCTGAATTCTTAATTAACCATCATTTGGATGTTTAAAACTTTCAGCTGAATATTTAACTCAGAATTGAATCGATAAAAATCAGTGTCAAATTGTATAAACAAACGGAAACGCTCCTGTACCTTCCGTGCACTTTGAATGAGAGCCGAAAGGAGTCTCGTGCCGACCGCGATCGGTTTCCAAGACAGTACTACCTCTCAAGCGCAGCTAAAAGCCTCCTGGTAGAGGAAGGGCAAAAGGGATGGAGAATGCTCGAGCCGTTTTGTTCGAAATGAATACTACCTTTCAGAAAGTACTAGCAGCACAAAACTCGCAAACTGCAGCAGCACAGTTACATATACATACAATGAAAGTCTTATAATGTAATTAAACTTCAGAAATGCCAGAGTCCGGCGAAAATCGATGAATTCGTGAACAAAGGTCGAGAAAATTTCGTGAAGATTGAAATTTGATGAAGAACGATCTAATTTCCTAGCGATTTTATTCACTGATATTGCAATACATTGCATTAAGGTAACTAAAATATAAAATAGGTCAACTTGAAAATTTTGTTTTTGAAAATTAAAGTAATGTGGATGTCGTGTTTTAATATATTATAAATGTTAATTTAAATATTTTCATTTTCTACACAAAAATATTAAAAAATATTAAAGTTATTGATTCTTAAAAATGACGTTTATAAAAAATTCAGATTTGATTAGATAGTGTCTCTAATTCAACTTGGAATAATCTAAAACAAAATAAATTTTCTTCTTATTTCTCGTATATTTACAGCTATATTTGTTTATATAGAAAAACTCTGATATTTTTTTGAAACAAGAAAGAGATTCGCTTTTAAATTTATAGGATTAAAATTTCATATAAAACAACGCCATTATCTCGTTGGTAAAAATACTAAATGGTCTATCGAAAAATCACTATCAAATAAAAATATTTATTTAAAAATATATCAAACTTGAAACAATACATATTAATAAATTTGTTAATTATCAGAATCATAATTCCTTGGAAAATTGCAGTTTATTAAACATTATTTGTAAATTTATCCATTTTTTATCAAAGTATTTTATAATCAAAGATTTTTTCGAACCTTTATAGTGGCCTGATTCTTTAATGGAACAACCACGGAGTATATCTTAAGCGTAAAGCTAGATCTACATTGGTCGTATCGCAACATCGTGAGCGTCGTAATCGTAACGTCGTGACCAATCACAATCAAGTTTTATAAGAATTCTTGACTGTGATTTGTTACAGTTTTACGATTACGACACTCGCGATGTTGCTATACGATCAATGTAGACCTAGCTTTAGATTTCTTTGTGTACTTCTAGTGCTTTCGGTCACTAATAAAATCCGTTACGTAAGTAGGAAAAGGTCCCTGCGGAGCGATACACTCTAATCGATTTTGCCTTTCCCGAAATCAGCGTTTTCCGAAACGTGATCTCAGGACGCTTAGATATTCTGTGCTTCAAGCAACGCCTCATACGCTTCAACCAACGCTCGTAGTACGGTCGTTATTTCGGCACACTCATGCTCCTGACTGAAATTCCCCGTGCTAATTAGCATTTGAAGCTCCTGGTGCGATTACTCGCGCGATTTCCTGCAATATTCCTGATAGGTGAATGTTGCTGTAATGCTTCGGCGAAGCAACGTACTGAAATTGCAATACCTTCAAGCGAAAATTACACGCGGCATCAAAGGGTAAAATTCAACCCTCGTCCTTTCTAAGTTGTCTAAAAGTCATATTTCTTGTTGTATATCGAACTATAAAGATTAGGTTTCCGATACAAAGCGGCGCATCTCGATTCAACTTATCTCATTAATATACATCGAAAGTTATACGTTATTAGTACGCCAACTTAATGAACACAAAAGTGAGTTGATTATCGCGCGCTTGATTACACCCATTATTAAAACCGGCAGTGAAGAACCGTGCATGTTAGCGTTACCTATCACGCGTGATTAACAATTCGAGTTTGCAACTTCGTTACATAAACCGTCCCGCTCTCGAGCGCTTCATTAACAATTCGGCGGAAAAGCAAAAAACGAAAACTCGTTTTTAGGAGGGAAAGAGCGCGTTTTTGCGTGCATCTTGGCGACGTTTTATTTGTCCTGCCTGACGCGCGAGCGATTGCGTTTTCGCGTGATGGTGGTGTATGACAGAAAAAAAAAAGGAAAAATATATAACGAACACGAAAAAAACGGCGTCGATAACGATAAAAACGCCGGTGCAAAAACCGTTTGGATTTCCGCTATCGTTTCTTCCTTTTTTTCCCCTCGGCGCAATGAGGACAATATATCGGGGATTCGGATTTTAACGATTTTCCAGCAGTGATGTTTTGCAGTTTGTTCTCGGAGTTATACATGTTTTAATAAAAGAAAGAAAAGATGCCGGTTATGCGTGCTTGTCCGAAAAATTTCTACAGCTATTTTCCATAAAAAAAGAAAGTTACTTTAATATATATTTTTGTATATTGTACTTCTATGGAAGTAATAAACTGACAATCTGCAAGATTTTGTATTTTTGCCGTCAAATCAACAGTTTGCAAACATTAACTACAATCTAATCAATTTATTTTCGATACTGTATAATCAAACGAATGAATAAACGATGGAACGATACAGGAAGAAGATAAATCTTTGGCGTTCCCATGAAATATTAATGCCTCACGGTGACAACGTGACGAATGGACCACGCGTCTTTTTCTCACACAATTATTTATATTGTACTTTCATCCGTATGTATCACCTATATATTTTCCACCCAAAGTAAATTTCGTGCTCCATCAAGCGCAATTAATTCTCATAACTTTAATTTTACATAGATTTTACTTTCAAACAATTCGAATTTTTGAAGCTTTATTACTAACATATGAATATTAAAACTCGGAAAATTTTTCTTTTTAATAAGTGATGACCGTTCTTGTTGTCGTTAAGGAAAGATAATATGCAATAATCATACAAATGATTCTAGGATATTTAAATGCATCGCAAATGTCAACTTACGAATGACGGGAGCAATTAATCTTTCATTCATAGTTACTGCCCATCAGCAAAACAATCCGACATCTTGATTTCTGCCATTACCGGTGAAACACGCGCTCGCCTATTGTAAATTTTTAATTAAAATCCAGGATCTTCCAGGATTCACCGGGATCTCAAGAAGATATGAAGGCTTTAATATGATAGGTGTCAATTGAGATTCGTATGGAAATTCTCAAGTCTGATTACATATTAAGAAGCAAAATTTTCATGGAAGGTATCAGAAGGATAAACTGGCAAGGCAACCGATAAAAATAACGAAAATGAAGGGTTGGCGACGGGGCAGGAAAGACCGATATATAATAAATCGATATGTGGTTTCCTTATCCATCTTCCATAACCGATATCTCATCGTTTCTGCGCAAAAGGCGAAGGAAGGTCGAGTCTTGACGTTTCCCGCAGTGCACGCTTCTCCATGGCTACGCGTAACTGCACATCTAAGGGGAGATTTAGGGGTTTACCTTCCATTGCAAGATGCTCGATCGCGTTTGTCAAGAAGGAGGATTCCATAAGAAGAGTCTTTCAATCGTGAAAACGACTGTTTTTACAGTAATTCCGAACTTGAAGAAGAAGAAGACGTAAGAAAAAGACGAAAGTACGTTTTCTTTTATTGTACAAATATTGCTGTGCAAATATTTAAACTAATTGCAAAATTTTCGTTATTATTATTAAAATTATATAAAAATATATAAGATATATTTTTAAAATGCTTACAGAATATCTCAGAATCACTAGATATAATTTTCACTATGAATTCCTTAGTCAATTCGGAATTAATTTCTTCCTGACAAAATAAATATACGGAAAATAGATAAAATGCATCTGATTAATTTTCAAAAAAGAAAAAGTAAATAATAAATTATAATTAATAATATTTAATTAATTTAGAATAGAATTTAGTTTAGTATAATCTCAATTTAAAATTTTATTATGAAAACGAGCAGTATTAAAAATTAAAAATTGTTTTCTTCCATATTTCTTACTAAAAAAATTATTTTTATATTAGTTATAAAAGTTATGATTGAAGAAACATTCGATGTTTTTCAGACGTCTTAATATTATTATCCTATTTTAATGTTTACATGTTTATTGAGTTAAGCTCCTCGATTGATTAATGACTCGCGCATCGCAAATTTCATTCAGCCTAACAGCGAGAGGGTAGGTGGACAAGAAGAGGCGGTGGCGTGAGCGACGGGGATGAGTGAAAGGGGTGAGAAGAGAGAACTTGTACTTCGAAGCAGGCCGGTTAGGGGCGCTACACCCTTGCCAACATGGCTGTCGCGGTCTGATACTACGCGCGAGTCACCACGCATCCGGGCGCCCGTGCCACATCTGTTGTCAAGAAAACGCAGTCATTCGCGCAAGCGGAAAAAATCACGTGAGTACAGCAGACTAGTGAGAATCCCACACTCATGCGGCATCCGCGGATGCGAAAATCCACCGCGGACAACATCGCCAAAACGAAATATTCGCGTTCAACGAAACGAAGTGTTATCCGACAAGGTACGGCTGCCCTGCGTGCGAGTTACACGGTACATGTGTGCGAGTGTGCGTGAGTATGTGTGTGTGTATGTGTGCGTACGTGTATGTATGTGTATCCTCTTGTAGGTACAATTGCGTCGGTGTTTCGAGACGCGTGTCTACATCGGGGATCAATAAAACGATGGCGGAGAGCGCGGAATATTTTGACGCGGGTGTGCCTGTATTCTCGCGCCCGCTAAAGACACTCTCGACGTCTCGTTTTGTCTGCTTTCGCACCCCGTCCGCATCCATATGCTAGTAGTACCTCCTACGCGCTGTCCCTTCCCGGAAGTAATCGTTGTGCTCTAGCGTTATCCGCCTCGCCGACGATATCCCACGAGATGTCGCGTCGAAGGGGATTGATAACGTCGTGGATGTTTCCCCACGTTATCGTCCATGTCAGGCGACGAACATCGTGATTCAAACAGCGATGGGCTTAGAGTTAGAGGTCTTAAACATTTTTGTTATACTTCGCCGTTCTCCTTTATGTAAGATGTAATAAAAAAAAAAAAAGATTACAAACACATGTCACGTCATCGTCGGGAACACGTGCGACAGATTTATCTCGTCTGCTGATATTCGTTTAGATCGTAATTTTCGCTCGCATTTTCAGCTTTTACGAAACGAGCGTTTCGTGCCTCGTGAAGGGTTCTCGTTTAGAGTTAGAATTATTTGCTCATTTCATTTCGTTAGAATTGAAGCACGCACAAATCTTACCCGAATAAAAGCAGACATCTTACTCATCACACCACCCGACAAGGGACGCAAACTCTGTTTTCCTTGGCCCTTATAGTATCGACTTACAACGGCAAATACACTCTCGCGTGGAACTATACAGGGTGTGTTGGAAATGTCATCCTTTTTCTTCAGTTAGATTTGCTTGCTCGGATCCGAAGTCGATTTATTGCCAGTGAAGATTTACTGAACGCGATTGCAAGCTTATGCGGAATTGAATATTAATCTCGATCACGTCGTCTCAAATATTAAAGTGGGTCACATGTCCGGAATAAATTAAAATTAATCGGTCCACATATTTCATTTGCTTTACAAAGCTATAAGTAAACTGTTCCTGATGCAAACATTTACATTTTACGATTACAAAATCTGCTTTTAATATATTATTAATATATCATAAAAATGCGGAATTTACAAAATAAGAATTATTACTTTAGAAGAATTTCAAAAAGAGATTATTTCACAAGTTAAAATTAATAGCAATCGTGACACCAACGTTACACCTTGTATATGTAATAACGCATTTTTTTACAATTTTTAAAACTAATAATTCCAATATATTATCGCGATATAAAACTGGGCTTTCTCCATGATCGTCAAAGTGTTTCGTGCGGTGACACGTTCTGACAACGACGATAGTGCAGCCAGAAATTCGACGAATGACCCGCAAACTTTTCAGTCCATGGCGATCGAAGGCGTCTCCGACGTGCTTTTCACCACGATATCCAGTTGCAAGCGATAATGCATCTTCGATATGTATTCCCGACACGTACGATATAGGTAGAATAGTGCAATATGAACGGTACATTAAAGATTCCGCACAGATATCTCGATGCATTAATTAATAAACGCAATTTTCACTTCCTCGCTCGCCGCGAATTTTTTATTTGATGAAAGTATATACGATATTAAAAAAATATACAAACTCAATCTGAATAAAACATACAAACATACGCGGAATCCACTGTCGACATGTCGAATTTATATGATATTTCTCGACTATCATTAAGTTATGAGATATGCACTGGTTCAAAGCTTTAAAAATTATTCACATATATCTCTTGTTAAATAATAATTTTGTGTAATGGATAATATTACAAATTATTAATATTTTAAGTTGCTAAATTATTTTTCTCAAAATTTATTTTATGAAAAGAAACTTTAGTGTGCACCTTTTAATTATATTCATACAAGAAATCACGCTTTGAAAAGCTTTCTCTTTGTTTTTTCGAGTGAATGCTTTCCCGTATAAAAATATATATAAAACGAAGAACAAAGAAGAGTTTTAATTGAAAAAAAAAAAATAAATGATTTAGGTAAATATTTTTTACAATTTTTAAAACTAATAATTCCAATTTATACGTTAAAACATATGTATAATTTTGGATTCATATCTCATAATTTTTCCAAGTATTATCATGATAGAAGCAAATCTCATTGAAGTGATACCATCAGGTCGTCATCTTGGTTGACAAAGCCGATACTAGAACTCGTGGATTTTTCTCCCTAGAGCCCTTTGATGACGATGTATATCCGATTTCACCAGGAAATATCCTCTTTTATACTCTTTGATACACAGTGATCAAAATTGCGACAGGGTTGATCGGAGAGTCGACCATCAAGTTTCTTCAGAGAAGTATACGCCACGACGACATATCAGTTACACTGTTTGCAATTCTGTCGATATTTTACAATTAATGTGATCGACGTCTCTATTCACGTCGCGTAAATAATGCAAAGTTGCGTAAATTTACCGACTGGCGAAATGCTGTAAAAGTTCTCTATAATTTGTTGGCCGGCTTTAACGGCCGCTTTTATCACTCTTTTTCTCTGAGACGCTTCCACGTCCTCTTACTTTACTGCTCGTCCCATTACATTTATTATTCATACGTTCACTATCTGCTTCAATTTAAACGCATCGTATCTTTAAGATATTTACAGTTAGACGAACTTATAATTAATGACCGTGCAAAATTATAAAGCTTATAATGAACACCAGTAATATTCTCAAACTTGGATAAAAAAAATTTAGAAACTTCTTTCAGATATTCTTAATTAAAAATCCCTTTCGTCTGTACATATATATTCTAATCACAAGTAGAACTTTTGATAATTTTTCAGAAATTATTATTAATTTCTCATTTGAAAATTTTAATTTTAAATAATTGTTATTTTGAACATTGACATATACAATATTGACACATTTTTTGACAATTGTAAAAAGATTAATTTTGCATCGTCTATATTTGTTAGTATCTATTTTTTGCGTTATATGCTATCGAGAGAAAAAATTTATTTTGTTATTAAATTTTTGCCCGCCATCTTTCATTTATCGATAAAATGATTTTAATAAAATTTATATTCTAAAAATAAGACAATTATCTTTAATAGAGCTAATTAGAAATAAAGAATTAGTTTTATATTTCACAGTAAAACAGCTGCGACAAAGAGAGCCATTTCCAAATACAATATTCATCTGCACGCGCGATCGACAACGCAACTTATGCAGTCGCAATTGTTCCCATTCGTTAACATATTGTGTCACAGCGTGTTCTCGACACCCTACCGGAGACGCGAAAAGTTTCAATAGAGAGTGTGTGTGTTTCATGTCGATGGCGTGAGACACAGGTAAATGATGTGGCGGGCAATGGCGTAACGTCCGACAATGTCAAGCATCGTTCAATTGTTTCAGAATAGTTAGTGATATTTGCTGCTTGTTGAAAGCGCATTACAGAGACGTTGATATTTTAGAGGACCACTCACGTACAAGAAACCTTATTAACAGAGATTATTACGAAAGACTCGCGCTGCATTTGATGTTCGATGCGTGACATCTGATATTGAGTGTAGAAAGATTCGTTCTTTAAAGAGAGAAATCTCGTTAGATGGAATAGAAAGCACGTTCTTCCGATCGGATATCGGAATGTCAAATATCTGCCATCGCACATAATGTTGAATTCTCCATTACGCGTACATTCAACGGACGAGAGACATCCGCCATGTGCAGTCGAGAGCCTTACTTTCCGTGCGTTCCTCGGGATTCTGAGAAAAAAAGAAAATTACCATTCGTATATGTGTAACATAAATTACGAGGATAGAATAAGGAATGAGTTATCGGCGCTGTCAGCCAGAAGTTTTAGAACACTCCGAGCGCGATATTTCACTTGCATTGCACAGCTGTCATTAATGCACCGAGTCGAAACCTAGGACACCGAGTGACCCAAATCCACTGAAAATTTTGCAATCGGGTGTCACTGGCATTCCATCGCCGCCGGCGACACAATTATCTCTTACAAAATACGATCCGCGCTGAAAATCCCAATTCGATCACGGGACTTCCCGTGGGCATTCAAACTGCGCATTCGTTTCCAAACGACTTTTATGCCACGTCAAAGCGTTAACTGCATTGCTTCTGGCATGCCGCGAAATAATAATGGAGCGGTTTATATTTAAACCGCCTATGTATTTGATGATAAACAAATGGAATAATGGCCGCCATTACATTAACGAGTCACGCCACTTTGTTACGCGGCCCTGAAAATCCTGCTTTCCATTTCGAGGATTCTCGTGAACGTCCCCCCAGGGCTTTTGAAACCACGAGACCTCATTTACAAGGGGCGTTTGACAGGGACGCGCGCGTAGGATTGGGAGAACTGACGGATAAATTCTTTCTCGTCTCACGGTTCCCTTTTTGATATATCACAATCGGGATGTGATGTCGATTAATCATCACGACAGATGAACAATGATCGCCTACGTAAATTATTTTTCGTTCTGTGCTTGATGGAATATTCATAAGAATCTGACATTCGCCGCCACTCCGAAAAGTTCTAATAAAATTACACAATATACGATTGTTGCTCGCCGCAATTTTTCAAATAGCTCGCGTCTTTCTCACAAAACCTACCTACGCTTCGTAATTAGCGACTAAATAATTAGCCGCTTAAAAAGCGGCATTTTACAGCGAAAAAATTTTAATTATGATACATCTCTTCTATTAATATTATTTTATATTCAGCAAAATCGATTAGCTCAAATTATTTAACTTAATATATTCAACTTTCTAGGCGTTTTTGAACATTAAAAAATTTGAACATTAAAAATTGAGTATAAATCATGCGACATTCTTCTCGTAATTTTCATCAGAAATGGCAATCGTGCCGCGTGAAAAAGAAAAGAAAAGAAAAGAATACGAACGGAAGTATCTACAAACGCTGAAACGCAACCCAGCAAGACTGTGAGACGTAAACACGTTGAGTTACCGTAATGGAACGAGAAAACAGGAGAAACGAGTAAAAATGCACCGGGCGAAAGATGGACGCGACTTCGTAGATATACACCCACAGGGAGATTGCCAAGTAAAGAGAGAGGGATCGGTTGATAGGTACCCCTGGACAGGGATGAAAGTACCAAGGGGTAGATGAAGCCAAGCGAGAAGGAAACTAGGACGAGAGGTGTTGGCCCAGGATGGGAGTGCATTGGTACCAGCTCGGGCCACTGACACGCCGTCCAGTCCTGCGCGCAACAGAAGGGGGAAGAAAGGGGAGGGGGAAGGGAAAGAAGGGAGCAAGAGGGTGGATGGAAACGCGTGGATTCTCGCCCCCGCCGACCGATGCAACCTACTTTGTCGCCTGTTTCATTTGTACGATAAAACGTCGCCCTATCCGTCTATCTTAGCCATTGAGCGGTGATTTCCGTCCAGATGGAATTTTTCATCAGAGTTTTACGCTTCACCCGAGTTTGTTTGCGCGAGTTACATTTCGCATTCCGATTAAAACTTGGCTGTTTCACGCGCCATGCGACGGAATTTTGCATATTAAATTGAATATTTTGATAACCAAACGCGTCTCCATCGGAATAGATTATACATAATGAAATGTGCTTAATAAGCAAGTTTCTCCATCCCCGCCACAATTGATATAAAACTTTCGTCAAATTTTCTTAATCCTCCGTTAAAGTTAAGTTAAAGTGCGGCTTCTTCAACTTCTCGAATACTTTCAAGCTCTCATTAGTTTTTTGCTCAAACACGATGGTCTTCGCAATTTCTCCGCCGCAATGACACGCTAAGAATTGTAACTCTGGCCTCGTGTTTTCCGCGCGCGAGAGCGGGTGGAAAAGATTACTTGGAGAGATGCAATTCCGAGTCGCGAAGGAACGGCATTGTCCGAACTGCCGAGTGATCTTCATCACTCGCCAAATCCCGACCAACAGCTGCCGTTTATGGCATTGCGACACGTCCGACCGCAAATAGGTCTGTTCCACTTGCGAAGACGTATCGGAAAACCGCCCGCACTATTGTTCCTGACTTTGTCAGCCGCAAGGATCCGGTGACACAATTTGAACGTCGGTAGGAGGTCTAGCCTTAAGTAGGACTTGCTTCACTCGCGGGAGAGATGAGAGGGACGATCGGAGTGATCTCCAGCCTCGATCTTTATTAGCTTATCGATTTATCTTGCGGTTTTACCCGGGCCATGACGATGGAGACCGGCACTTCAATCTTCTGTGTTTACCCCGGGAGTTTGCAACACGAAATTCGAAATCTTGTTATCCTCCATCCATCACGCTCAATAACGAAATTCAGTTAATTAATAACGGTCTCACGGCAAATTCACTCGATTTAGATTGAAGTACTAACGCGCACGGTGACAATGTCACTAACGATATTTTATCAATAATTCAGAAAGCTGATCTTTTATATATACCTATATATATATTTTTTTAAGCAGAAAACTAACAACAAGACGGCAAATATTATTTTCGCGCGGCGCATCGAATCGAAATGATAATATCGAGCGGCACAGCGCGGCGTGCCAGAATCATCGTTCGGGCTCGATTCCATCGGCCTCTCCTTTCCGGAAGGAGCTTAAGGGCGGGGTAAGCTTCGCGTCTGTAAAGTCGGCCGCAAATGCACCAAGTCGAGTGGCGGCGGTACGTCGACCGCCAATATCCGCAAACTCGGTCAGTAGGTCAACGACAGATGCATCCGGTGCAGTTGCGTGATCTCGCGGGTATAGAGTAAAGTTTTCGTTCCGAGCCGAGTCACCTATTTCGAAACGAAAAATTTGAAATTATTATCAATGTAAAAAGAATAAATCATCATTTTCCAACCCAGCACTAATCTCCACTTTTTTATATTTTTTATTTTTGCTTTTATACTTATCGAATTTTTCATCCTTATTCTATATTACTATAAATTCCCTTTTTTTCAACAAACTTAATCTCCTACTTCTTTCTTTCTTTAAAGTATTAAAGTATTAAAGTATTTAAAATCTTATATGTAAAATATTCAGAATTATGCAGTTCTGTTAGTTTAAAAGTTGGCTCGAAATATAGAACGAATTTTTCACTTTATATCCGCGTGAACCCTCGGATACGTCCGTTACTTGCGAAATAGTTTTTCTCGATAAAAAAACTCATCTCACAGTTGATGAAAACACGATCTTCGCCCTTTCCGTAGGATAAGAAAACGAGGAAATTCGTCAAGCTGGCGCC
This sequence comes from Tetramorium alpestre, assembly GCA_021460005.1. NCBI lineage: Eukaryota > Metazoa > Arthropoda > Insecta > Hymenoptera > Formicidae > Tetramorium > Tetramorium alpestre. The sequence continues at coordinate 132,030 of JAJVSH010000066.1, read as the reverse complement.
GTTCAAGCTCCGTTTCTCGAAGATGCTGAAATCGCGCAATTCCGGCGATAGTCGCAGCAACAGCGTGGAATCCGAGGAACAACAACGGCAGATTAATCAGTCGTTGCCGTCGGGTACAGACGAGTTTGCGGATCCACCCGACGCGGAAACGGACAAGAATTGTTTGTCGGTTAGGAACGAGCAGACGATCCCCGATTCGCCTCCGCCACCGTACGAGCACGTTCTCGAAGAGGTGAGTGCGTCCTCTATCTCGGATGAAGATTTAATTGATCGCTGTCGATGCGGATTACGTATCGTACGTGAAAAAAAAAAAATTTCCGTCATCGACATTTTCGATCGCGTCAACCGAAAGCCGCTTGCGCGACCCGCGTCCAATTCCAAGGATTACGCGTAGCAATACGCTCGATTAATTCTGTATGGGGTTGAAAATCGTGAAACGCGAAATATGCGGCCCGAAGCGCCACGAGGTCGATATCTACGACAGCTCGCTGATGGAAAATGTAACGTGCGGGATTAACGGAGTATACACGTGGCCCATGTAGTTGCCTGTGATCCGTTGTGCGATAATTCGCACCACGTTGTCCATACATCGCAACGTAACAAACAGTCGCGTCACACGTACAGCTATTGCCAGTAGCGATCACTCGCCACAGGCTGCGCGCTATTCGAGCACTCTACATCATGCGAGAAGTGTCGCTTCGTAATTTCTTATTAATGAACATTTCGGAATCTCTAACAACCCTCGACATATTCTGTCTTTACACTGTTAAACTCGTATAGTGTCAAATTATACTCAATTTGAGCCATTTTTAACTATTCCATAGGTCACCACTGCTCCTACTCAATATTTCATTAATCTTCAATAATTTTGATTAAAAGAAAGGTAAAATTTTGACATTTTGACTAACATGGAAGTTAAATTAGATATATTAACAATATATTGAGTAAGCCTTATTATTCAATATGTCGTTAATTTTATCTCATTGTTTTAGTCAAATTAATCGAAAATCGAGTAGGAGCAATGGCGACTCGTAGCAAATCAGAGTGTACCCCGTCTTTTTTTTCGATCTTTTTCAATTATTCTCAAAATGTTGCAATCTAGACACGAATGGAATCATCGGCTATCGCATTACGAGAGGCAAAGGGAGAGGACAAGGAGAAGCAAGTCTCCAATAAGCGAAACGAAAAGAGCATGGAATACGCCCAAGATGGTGATGACGGGGGTGACGATGGCAGTGGCGATCCTGGGGGTGACGACGGTAGTGGCGGTCCTGGGGGTGGAAACAAGAAAGCGGCCAAGGGGCCGAAGATCCTTCATAAATCGAGCAAAGAGTTCTACAAGGCGATGGCGAAGCAATGGGGCATCACTTGCAAAATGAGCGATCATTGCAGATGTTTGGATTGCCAGGTACGTTTGTAGAAACACGTTCCCATTGTTTAAGATAAATTCTCGCGAAAATTCGATTTGTATCGATAATAAAACGTACAAACGTAAAAAAAAAAAAAAAAATTTTTTTTTTTTTTTTTTTTCAAAATGAAACTGACAGAAGAAAAGAGAGAAATTGAAATAGGAATGATTGATCGAAATAGAAGGTTTATTTTGCCGACTCGGCTCGCGATTTTACGTTTTCAAGTTGCGAAAGGTGCAAGCTGCGTCACATAAAACGCGTTCTGTCGCAGAGTCATTACTTCGATTGCGACTACGAGAAGGACGAGCAAGACAAGGGCGACGGCGGCCTCAGCGCCGGCACGCCGATGTTCATCTCCGAGGTGATACACGGTACCGCCTGCGCCCTCCTGTAAGAATCGCCGCGTTCTTCCGATTCCGCATCTTTCCTCGGCGGGAAAGACGTCTTACCTGATTACCACACGCACAAAACAGGAATCAGCGCCTAAAGGACGACGGAGGAGCTTCATGCATTTATATTCTATACAAGATATGCAATGTCGGTGAGACATCTGCGCGTATTTCAGCATAAGAGAGAAAGGAGAGAAGCTACTCGCGTGCGCGCGCGACGGGGTATAAAGGCCTCGTACGCTTTCGGCGTACGAGGATGCGAGATAAATTATTTTGAGATTAGACTACTAAAACTGTGTACACGCAGAGCACATCTAAAGACAACGTATAACTGCGCAGCTCTTATGCGAAGAGAAAACGAGGGGCAAGTTCTTTGTTTCTCTTTGCATAGGAGTTGTTCATTTATCGGACATAAAGTAGAGAGAGAAGGAGATACATTTGAATAATACAACAATTTTGAACAATTCGAGTATCACGCTCCTCCGATAAAAGGTTTTCAGCGTTTTTTTTTTTACGCTGGTCGAAAATAACGCTTTTGAAGAATCCTTTTAAGAACCGAAAGAAAATTTTCTATTGCCGTATACTTGAATTGTTTAAACATGGGCTAACGTTCAAATGTGTCCTCGTCTCCCTTGACTTATTTTCTCAGCATTCGATGTAATATGTGTCGTACTACGTTGCAACGAGCCGCGTCAATTGGCACAACGTTCGCAAAGTCATTTTGTGGCAACTTTGCGAAATTTGCGACGCGAATCGTTTATCCTTATCGTGACAGGCGCTTAAAGACTAAACGTAGAGAGTCATCGACGTGCGCTTTATTATTGTCAATTGTATTGCACTCGTTCCAATTGGAGTTTTATGACTATAGAGTTATATATAGAGTGATAGAGCTGTGATGGATATGAAGAAATGGATAAGAGCCTCAATTCTCATTTTAAATTTCATTATTTGAAATACAATTGATTGACTACATTGACTAAAATTTTCTCATTAATTTAATATATTGACATTTCTTTTCTAAATTAGAAGTTATAAAAAAGTAAGTAAAATGATATTTAAACTTATGCCAAATTCATTTATCTACCGGCATGTTTTACGGAGCATATTATATGAAGAAAGAGAATCCTTACTAGAGCATGAAAAATCTAATAAAATTCACGTATATGCGCGCCGGGAATCAGCATTATTCCATTATTGGCATGTGGGTTTCACATATTCTGTCATAAAAATTCGAATAATAAAGATCGTCTTACATTAAAATTCTTTTAAGCCGCCATTCAAAATATATCCACGTAAATTCAAGGATTAATATCCTGATTGTATCGGGCGTGATTATATTAACAGTTGTAGATTCTTTCACGTGGCGTTAAGTCAGCATCAGAGGTGGTAGGAAACCCGAAATGTACAATTTATAACAATCGGCCTATTCTCGGCCGTTTTCCAATGCAAAATTATTTGTCCAGCGTTGGATCTTTCGAGCCTATACTTTTTGAAACTTTGTAATTTACTTATAGAAAGTTTTTAGTATTACATGACCTATCATGTGATACATATCAAGATTCTAAATCGCGCCGGACTGTATTGTCGTCGAATGTAGACCATTGTCAGACAGAACAAGGCGTTTTCCGTATCGTTTATGCATGTTGAAAGGAAATGATCATAAATAACAATATGAAAAAACTCGTGCAAAAAAGACTCCAATCCTTCGTAAAGGTCTTCTAAAAGGAACGAGTGTCGAGAAGCGCAAAAGCCCCCAGCTTTTCTATCTCGGGGAGAAAAATATTTAAATAACTAACAATGTTAAAAGTAGTGATTTTCCGTGAAAAAGCGTTCGAAAAAAGCGAAACTCATGAAACACATGAAAGTATTTTAGATCAGATCGTCGAACCCGGCGACGTTAATCGCAGACTCTTGGAGGGCAAGTAGTGAGACAGTAATCGAAAAGAATTCCAGCGAAACATAACATAGTACCTGCCTACACTTGTTTCTACAAGAATCTTTTTTTTTGTATCTCACAACGGAAGGGAGACAACTATACGCAGGCTACACGATGTATTGCCGTACTTCTTTTTATACAGAATGTCCCCGAAATACTCGGACTGCAATTTTCTTAACTCTTAGGTATCCAAGCATAAAATCAACATAAATTCCATACGAAGTCTTCTAAGCAGATCCTGTAAGTTTCTAACTTTTGAAACTTAAACAAAAATGTGTATATAAATCCTCAGTTCTATTTCCAGTAATATTAAACATATTGTGATTATTTATTCTTTACAATTAATTTGAGAGAAAATAAATTAGTTGTGAAAAAATCACGAAGTTGGAAAATTTAGAAAACTTCGCGAAACTATTTAAGAATTTAATAATATATTTCTCATTCTATAGTTTTTTATTTTTAATATTTCTTGTTGAATTTTAATTGTTTTATTTTAATTCTCTTATGTTAGATGTTCTCTAATGAGATGCAGTAACTTGCTCTTACTGCAACTTGAAGTTTTTTCTTGCTTATCTCCTTTTATCTCAGAAAATAAACATCACAATCCTGTTTACCATCTCCGTTGAGACATTGCCCGCCTCACACATGACTTCGAAGCCTAATTGCTCGAAAATATGTCTGGGCTTTGCGGGATATCTTTTCTCTTAATGCCAAATAATCGCACATTTTGCAGCTGTGAATTTCCGCTTTCTTCTAATCTAAATCATCCTTTTATTTATGCCTGAATAAGTTTTTCCCCGTCGAGATACGATCCGTTACATATTTCCACGAGAATATGCTTGTTTTAAGAACAGAAGTCGAATTTTGCGCAAACAGTGTGTGGATGGAATAATTTTCTAATATAGACGCAGATGATTTTTTGATGAGCTATTTCTCCATTTGGAAGGTTGAAACGCGAGCATCACTGGACATCCGTATATATTGCACATCGTTCGTCTGTTCGTTTATAGTGTAGTATACGTATCTCTTGTGTGTCTGTGCGTGTCTGTTCTGTACGATACAGAACAAATTAGAAGATGATAAATAAAGAATATATGATTTTTGGAACGCAAAGGAAATTTTAACGGATCGATTAGACCGCAAGGAAGAATGGCGAAGCGACTGCTTAACGTTATGATCGGTGCTTCCGATTAGCTTTATTAACGAACAAAATCGTTATATTTGCATCGAGTCACTGACTATTCCTTTTATTTTAATAGACATCATTCTTATCTTATATATATATATATATATAT
>JAJVSH010000066.1:101648-121882 GCA_021460005.1 Tetramorium alpestre | reverse complement strand
TATAAATATAGATAGAAAGAGAGGAGCGAGCAGGTAGACGCAGCGAGTGCAAAGGTGAGAAAGAGGTAGAGAAGTGGTTAGCGGGTGTGGGAGAAAGAGAGAGGCGGACAACTTTACAAACCTGCATTCCTCTACTCTGCTTTTTCAAACGCGTACAAGCCGTTGCATCGAGAGACCGGCCACGCTCGCGGTGCATTCAAGTTCGACGCGAGCCGTTTACGCGCGCACGCATAAATGCAACTCGGACGAGCTCAATGAAATCGCGATCATCGTGCGAAATCGTACGTCGCGAACGTGAATACGGCTACTAGAATGGAATCCGCGAAGCTAGAAGACGACGCGAGCATACGTGAGTGCGCCGGAACATATGTAGTCTTCATTTTCACGTGTCACGTCAGTCGGAGATTTATAGCAGTGCGCAAATGGATATGTCAGCCGCGAAACCTTTTATACATCGTAAAATTACATTGGAAACATGACTGTGTGTATACACAGTGTACACAATAATAAAAAAAATGCCATCAATTTCGAGGATCGTAATAAGCGAAACGACATATTAATTAATAGATAATACGACATATTTAATTAATTTAAGAGAAATTAAACGAGAATTTATATTATCACGCAAGCAAATATGCACCTCGTTCTAAATTGCTTTGGAATTGATTTCTCCTAATGATACTAATGAACATAGAGCGGGTATTTATCGGCGCCATTGATGTCCAATTAAATCGCGTTTTATTCGCGTATTATTCGCTTGTAAATTTATTACGGTTCTAAATTTTATCACACTTTTCCACACCTACGTCTATACGTCTACGTTGTATATGTCTGCCAATTGAATTCGAGAGGAACGATAACACTTTTACACGTAAATTTCTTTGCGGCACATTCAGGCATAGCATGGAGCTTTCGATTCCCATCTATGGGTACTCTGCAGAACCTAGGTACCAACAGCCGACGGCGCAAACGGAATGGCCTCGCTGCGTCGGACTCGTGTAAGGATCTTCGGCAGAAGAGACACACGATACACCTGCAATCGGAAGTAATCATACAAGAGGAGCCGTGCTTGATCGTGACCCCGCCGTCACCTGAGGATTTCGTCGAGAACAGCTCGAGGTATGTGTAAAATGTTGTAATTACTGTATACACGATCATATAGTACCTATAAAAGTATTTAAAATAGCTGAGATACCAAGGAGATTACGCGGCCAACATGAAAAAATTTTAATTTTTCAAAGTCCATGTAATTAAACTCTGGATAATTAAATTTTACCGACTATTTTTTACCTACTTGGATCGCCGTATAAAGAGATTAAGATATTAAAAACATGGTGCGGGACAAACATTCGAGAACGAAAAACACGAATAAATGAAAGTGAATAAGGGATTAAGGGATATTGCGCGTGAGAGAGAGAGAAAGAGAGAGAGAGAGGGGCATGTCGAAGTCTCAAAGTTATAGCTTATGAATTAGCCTCCTTTGAGGGTACATCGAGATACCAGTACAGGAATATAATGGGCCTGGCGACTCTCGAACCGGTTTCTCTTGATCTCTACCTTCAGAATGACGCACCCCGTTCCTGTGTATACGAGCGGCTAACAAATGCGGGAATTCTGTAACAGGAAAATAAAACCGGGAAACTATAATCCGAGCCACCTGTCATCGAGAAACGCATCGCGACCTCGGATATCGTGACCTGTTCGAGAGAGAAAAATGCGCGCGCCACTCCGAGCGTTACGAGACGATTGACAGATCAAAGAACCTATCAATCATTCTCGAAACGCTTTCCCTCGCGATTAATCTCGGCAATCCGTACAAAGGTGCATCCCCGTTCCCGAGTAAGAACTTAAAACGATATTGTTCGCGGGACAGACGTGCCGGGATACATTTCCCTCGGGCGGCTTTCGCGATAAATCCCGGTGCAAATGCATAGCGGTCAGCAGCGGTGGCAGCAATCCGAATATTACATTTACATGCGAGACTTCGTGACGATGACACTGGAGCCCGCAGGGAGATAAACGATTTTGCAGCTGCTCTTCAAACCGCGATTTTCGCTACTGACTGCAAGATCGCTCCTTTGTTTCTATTATTTTAGTTGAACTCATTGTTTTACATTGGATTATCTTGTGAAACTGATCTTGTTTGTAATTTGTTTATATAATTTCATTTACAGATACGTATGTAGATGTATTTTATTTATATTTTTATTCATATAATATATTATCGCATTCTAACAACGTAATAATATGAAAATTTATAATTTATACATCATGAGATTATATTATCATAAAGAGAAATTAAATATAATTTTTTTTTCAATTACAGAGGAAAATAAAATAAAAATAGCCCGAGTAAAAAATACTTTAAAGTCATTACATTCCTTACATTCCCCGTGCGAATGTAACATCAGCCTAGAGTATATCTCGATGACGCCGCTTATCGAACGTTTCCGGATGACGCAAGCGCACCTTGGCCGTCGACCCCCTCCGCGTACGCAGCCCCTTGTCCGAGGAGATCAATAACCCTCGTATCGACGGAATAACCCGGTCGGAAAGCGATAAAAGCAATGCACTTTTACTCCGTCTCATATTACGTCTTTTCGATATCAGAAGATATCTAACGTGTAACGTGAGAAGCATCCATCGACACGCATGTTTGATATCCGTCGTCTGTCAAAGCCAGTCGCTTTGACGAACGAGAAGAAGGGGCGGGTACAGAGCTGGAGCGGGTGTGGAACGAACGAGGGCGATAACATCACAGTAGTGTACCACGGGGGGTTCAAAGATGCCTAACCGCGAATAAATGTAAATATAAAATGTGACCTTAACTTTTCTTTGTTTAACTTTATTTGAATTAAAGGAGCACGAAAAAAAAATGCAAATGATTACTATAAGCAGTGTTACACTCTACTCCAAAAACAAATAATTGCACATTTAAATCGTACAGCACGATGACGATTTAATGGAGTTAACAGGCTCTGTGTTGAGCTACTCCTCACATAAACGAGCAGCAGCATCGTTATTCTACGCGCTCGTTATCCGCAACGTCGTGGTCCCTCATCGCGCGAGATCAGCTCCGTCGGATTTAACTCGCGAGTTAATCGCCGGCAACGCGTACGAACGGACAAAGAAGTCGACGGGAAGAAAATATTTTCCTTGGCACGCGTAACCAATCTTTCCGCTCTCTCTTTCTCTCTCCTGTCTTCCGCTCATTTCCCCGCGGTCTATTAATACCACTCGATGGTACCCCCGCGATACCCCGTGAAAATACGATCCTGCTTGAATCGCTGGTCAGTGGGGTGCGTGCGTGCGCTCGCGCACTCTATGAACTCGAGAGTCGCGGTCAAATTCTATCCGCCCGTTCGAAGAGCCGCACGGAGCTCTCCTTCTGGACGAAGGAACCGGGATCTATGAGAGGATACCTCGCCGGAGATCGGACACGAAGCGCAGAGATGTGAGCGACTGAAAGTTCTCGTTCTGATCGCAGGACGCCGGAGGAGGGCAGCGACGCGAGGGTGGATCGCGTACGTCCCCCGAGTGAGCAAGAGCTACCTCTGACAAAGGCACCTGAAAATAGTAACAACCTGTCGCCACTGATGGTGAGTACCTGTACCGTCATATATTTGCTGTTTATCTTTGAAGATTAAGTTTTGTCCATTGCTTGGGAATTGATATTGGATTAATTAAATTTACTGGGATCCATCTTCGTATAATCATGAATATTCATACCGAGAACCGATTTGACTAGATCTAATTAATTCAACATCATACACTGAATGTCGTGTACAATATCTATCCCTCACCAAATCTCTGAAATCCGGGATTGACTGATTCTTGGCGAAAATGTCAACGTTATAATCAATTTAGCGAATTATGTCAATTTCCAATTAATTTTGAAATCACAATCTCGTAACGTTAAATCTTGAAATTAAATGAGAAATTAAATGAGAAATTAAATTTTTATTCCTTTGTTTTTCTTCAAAGTTTAAAATTCCTGAGAATCCATTATTTTCGATTATTTATAACTCAAAAACTTCGATCAAACTAGTCTTCGATCATTTTTCCATAAAAATCTTGGATTGATAAAAAAAATCTGTAAAAACTGCATGCTACTCAAGATATTTTCTACATCACGTCGCGTCTCTCGCACATATTCGCGTAATTGATCAAACACGTAATTATATGTTTAAGTTATTGAAGCGGCAACGCCAGCTTCTTGTCGCGCGATATAGGAAGCAATTAAATAGAACGATACACTCAAGTACGAGTAATGATGGGTTACGCGATAGCCGAGCTACTTGAAGCGGCACGTCGATGACGAGTCGCAGAGCAGATCCACGATTAACAGCAAATGTGACGGGGAGCTCAAGGCTGCTCTTGTTAAGCCAATCTTCGCTGGACCGCAGACTCCGGTCTCTTTCCAGCATTGATTGCTACAATTGTCTTACGCGGAACGTTCGCGCTGTCTCTTTCCTTTCATTCCTGGGAATTAATTAACAATACGAGAATGTGCCGGCGTGATATATTTAAATTGTTCACAATGATAATGATTCATCGTTTATATGGTGTTAAAGAAAAATTCATTCCCAGAGTCAAGCTTTTAATCGATGTTAACTGAGCATTTTTCATTCAGTTTAACACTATTATGTGTATGTCTGCATTTCATTTCAATTCCTTTCGTAACATCTATACTTAAAATCAAATACATTCTAGCAAACATAAAAATTCAATTAAAAAATGAAATCCAGATAATATTAAAATCCTGCTGTCATTGGTTTCAAAGGAGCCACCTGAAGAAACTACTCGCAAACTCCTGGAAAGAGAACTGCGGCTTCTCGATCCTCGAGATCTACGATCGCACGCTTGGTACCATGGTAGCACATTGCGCGGTGGTCGCAAAGGTGCGGAGACGGAAGTGTCAAATGACGGTGACTTTTTGGTGCGTGATTGCGCCTCCCAACCCGGCAATTACGTCCTAACCGTACGATGGAAAGGTCAACCATTACATTTCGTCATTAATCGAGTAAGTTGTTGTGATCAAATCAAGGATGCTTTAAAAATCCTAATCTTAACAATTCTATCGAATTGCGATATTAAAAGCAAATTGTAGGCAATTAAATGCCATATCAATTTTGTAAATTCGTATTTCGGGGTAACAACTTCACAAGCCTAGAGATTTTCCTATTTCTTAATTTTTTACTTTTCATTGATAAATAAATAAATAAATAATTTATTCATTATTTATGATCATTTCTATTAATGTAGATTAACTTTAATCTTGGTTTAACTTACTTTTCATTTTTCTCTAGATTTAACAATTAGAAAAAAATAATAATAAATTGAACCGAGATTAAAGTTAATCCATATTGAAATAGAAATGTATATTAAAGTGTTTTAAAATCAGTTCAACCTTATGAAGATTTAAAAGATTTAAAAATAAACTGATTTTTCCTGATAGGTCGTAATTCAGCCCGACACGGTTTATGAAAGAGCGCAGTATCAGTTCGAAGACGAGGCCTTCGACACGGTCGCCGACCTGATAACCTTCTACGTTGGCAGTGGTCGACCAATTAGTCAAGCCAGTGGAGCCCGAATCATTACTCCGAAGCCCAGATCGGTTCCGCTGACCTGCGTTCCAGGGCCCACGAATAATCAGCACTGCTCTAGTCCTTCCTCCACTTCTCTATCGACCGGTTCACCACCACGTCTACCCAGAAAACAGCAACGTAGCCACTCTCTGACCGCGCAACATCACGTTCCAGACCAGCACGTCATCCGGGACANCAATCAGCAAACGGGACCGCAGTTACCTATCCAGTCCAGCACTCTGCCCCGTGTACCGCCAATTCAAAACCAACCGCCCTCTTGTTCTCTCTCGCTGGGTCGCCAAAAGATCACCCGAGTGATATCGGATCCGGCGCTACAGCAGCAACAGCAACAACCACCGAGTCTAAATCTTCAAAACACTCTGAGCACAGCGCCGCCCAAGCCTCCCAGGGTGCCCTACGTGCCGAATCATCAACATCATCACCATCACCATCATCATCACCACCATCATCATCATCAGAGCTATCANGCCTCCGGCAGCGATAGCGGAAACGGATCGGGAGACAGCGAGTTCGAGACCAATAATTCCGGCGGTGCTAGCAATCCTTCATCTTCAGTGCCGATCAAGGGCGTAGTGATACGCAGCCACTACAACACGAATGACGGCATCAACGGCAATAATAGCAGCGAATACGAATTATCGGCAGAGGAACAGTTGGTGGTAGCTGCACCGTCTCTAGAGATCACCACGATGCTCGATATCGAGGGCTTCACGACACTGCTGTTACCAGCCGGCGACCACAGACCTCTGGACCCGACGGCTCTAAGAGGAGTCTCGGGAATGCTACTCGATTCGGCGCCAAGAGTACTCGCCTCTCATCTTACGAGGCTCGATCTTGAAGTGGCGCTTCAACCGGGACCAGGAAACAGAAGCGGATTAAGTGGCATCGAGCTGGCGACCCTTCCTCATGGTAGACAAGCTAGAATGGATCTAATCGAGAGATCCGAATGCATAAAGCTATTGGTGGCCGTCACCGTGCTGGCTGGCGCTACGGCTATAGGTGAGTGTTGAAACTTGTCAATTTTAATTAATTTCTGACTGTGATGGACATTTATAAAAGGAAAATATAGCCAAAATTTATGCGAGATAAGTCGAAAAGTAGAATACTTTCCAATCTTTTTTGAATTCTTAAGTAATGACGATTGTTAATATTGCAGAAAGAGCGGCTACCATCAGCAAATGGATCAAAGTAGCAATCGATACTAAAACCGCGCTCGGCAATCTTTACGGATTCTGCGGCGTGATGCTCGGCTTGTGCTTGCCGCAAATTCAAAGACTAGCCAATACGTGGCACCTACTACGACAAAAACACACGGACGAAGCTTTCAGCTTTGAAGCGAAACTAAGACCTACTCTACGGGCTATGAACGAATGTACTAATCCGCAAGCACCTAATACGACGTTACCACATTTACTTCCGATCGCGCTACTTGGAGAACGCGGTCCCGAAGACATTCTAGGTATCTACATAAAGAAAAAGTTATTATTATTCGCAAATTAGATAATCGGTGAATAAATATCTGTTCGCTTGTGCACTCGCATCGTAAATATTCTAAAAATACAAATATTTATCTTTGTTATCTTTTTTATTACCGTTTTTATTACTTTAATTACTTTTTTATTACTGTTAATTGCCAATCCTCTCTTTCTCTTTTCAATACTATATTTTTATTTATTCAGTTTTTATTTATTCAGCGAAATTTATTATAGGCACCGTGGCACCTTTTGGACTAACGGCAGCAGTTCTTTCACCTTGGGAAAATTCAGCGTCTGATTGCGGCCTATCGATCGTCTGGTCGCATTTAGAAGCGGCTCGCAAGCTAGCCGACAGTCTGCCGCTTTTTCGCAGAAATGCAGAAATCGCTCTGGAAGGTTGCAGAAGCGACGAGTTATTATCGGATGCCTTTCGCACCGAATTTCACATTAAATTCTTGTGGGGCAGTCGCGGTTCTACCGTCGCTCCGGAAGAACGTCACTTGAAATTTATTCAAGTCTTGGACGCAATGTACGACAAGTGTGCGGCAAGCGAAGTGGCCGCTTAAAAACGACCAATGGATCTCAAAGATCTGAATAGGAAGGGTCTAAAGAGGTAATTCTTTATACGAGAATTCGACCTTGAAGTGCTCGGTGAATATCGCCGTGGAATCTTTTAGATTTTTATAGTTACGAATATCGCAAAAAATTAAAACACCCTGTGCATTAATAAAGTGACATCACCTTGTTGCTTCTATAATCCCGAATCGTAGCGCGTATCCACGAAGTATCAAAAGTTCTTCCACCTACATTCAATGCTTGTTCCGAGTCATATAAGCAACAGCATCCAAAGAATCGATCGCGGGGCTTGACCGAAGCCTACCCAAATATCGTCAACTGTACTTAATTTTAATTGACAATGTAATTCTATAATGTTATGTTGTAAGTGTTGTTCATATTTGTTCATACTTAATATATAGATTAAAAAAATATTACCCATAACTTTATTTTCATTAAACTTTTCCCATGATTTTCATTAAAGTTCCCGATTCGTAAAATATTATGTATTTGTAATATCCGCGGACTCATTACATCAGATTAAAATTTTAATTAAATTCACACTAATAAATAATAACTTGTAGCTTTCTGATATACGATGTGCAATGATCAAGTCACAATTATTTTCGTAATTATGTATTAATTTGCAAAATACAAATGTAAAATCCAAATAACATTTTTAAAAATAGTTATTATTCGCACGGAATTTTTTATTTTAATCAACTTTTAATTTTTTATTTTACGCGAAAGAGATATTTAAGATTCTGAAATAGTTATCGATAAATTCAAACAATTCGATTAAATTTTATCTTTGACTTACCGATCCGATGCGCAACGGTGGAATTATTCAACTACGAGGATACTGTAACATAAAAACGTAAGACTTATATTAAAGAGACGCTCAAAATAATAAATATTTCAAAAGAGAATTTTTATTACGTATCTAATTCGTTGTATTAATAATTCTCTTATTGAAATACTTACAAATACAATTATATGTTTTCCGAAAAAGATCGTTACAAGAATAAAATTTTATAAAATTAACTTTTATCAAATTTTAGACAATTCAAAAATAAAATTTTATAAAATAAACTTTCTCTTCTTCTAATTATTTCTAACTTATCGAGATAAAGCAATCGAAATAAAAGAGAAAAACTAATGAGAAACTTAACTTATTGTTAATGAGAAAAAACTATTAATTGTATGCAGATAAGAAATGACACTCACCCCACGGTTGCTCCACCGGGGCCCGATGACTTTCCTAGACTTCCATCTCCTCTTAGGACGTCTGGAATTTCCTTCTTCTTCACCCATTGCACAGGACACTCGCGAAAAACGCGGATAATAAACTACATTCGCGCGCGGACTAATTAATTATCAGTAAAAGTCTTTTGCGCGACATCGTTCGGCACTCCCGTTTACAAAGCCCATGTGAAAATATTTAGTTCCGTCAAATAGCCTTCACTTCGTCGGCAAAAAAAGTGCGGCCGGAAACGGATATTTGAATATTCTTTCAAACAAGCTGCGAGAAAGTCTTTTAGTCCGATTACTTTAACGGCACTCCCGAAGCAAACCCGACGAACCAGCTACGGTTCATTTATTCAATTAAATCAATCGGCGACGAGGGTACGTTAGCTTCCCTGAATTATTATTCAAGCAGAACAAGAGTTTTGCTTGAATAACATTCTCTAGGTACTAGAGCCCTTCCACCACGCCAAGGTCGTACCCATGGAAGGGAAATACTTTACTTTGCCCCTAATTAAATTATAAAATAATCTGATAACTTACAATTACGATATATGAAGCAGTCGAGTAATAACCATATCGGATTGTAACGTATAATGTATAATTGTAACGTTCGATGTTTTTCGAGTTTCTTCCTCTTCTCACATTCGTTGCACTTATAGTTGCACTCACTCCCAGATAGGAAACTTTTGTAATAAATGTAAACAATTATTTCTTTTTTCCATTCACAGCATTTTGCAATACGTGCCATAGAGTGATTCTGCAAAACGCATATTTGCTGAAAAAAAATTTTGTAACTATAAATTATACACTGAGAGAAATTATGAACCAAAAGTTTTGTTGATATATGCTAAAGAAATTTATTTAGTTGCTGTAAACAAATATGTTATTTGCTTACAGCAACAAAACAGAATTGTTTAGAGAACAAAACTGTTTTGTTCTCTAAACCAAAACAAGATATAAGCAAATAATATATTTGTTTACAGCAACTAAATAAATTTCTTGAGCATATATCAACAAAACTTTTGGTTCATAATACAAAACATTTCTCTCAGTGTAAATATTGAATATTGAAATAGAAAATTATGAAACAAAGTTACTTAGCAAATAAAAAACAATCTTACTATTACTTGAATAATAATTGTACAATTGTACAATTCTATGCTGTAATGATTTTTACAATAATTACAAAATTAATTTCTAAAATGTATTCAGATCCTGAAATGTAATAATTGTGCTAAGATGATTCGTTCTAATTATACAATTATATAAGAATTTATTTTGGGCATCAATTTTTTAAAGATTGCTATATGTTACAGTAATTAAATTTAGAATTCATGATTTTTAAAGTTAGATTTAGACAATTATTACACAACCTAACACTATACATTACATTTTAATATTAAAATTGAAATGATGCTAAAATTTTTCTGCATGCGTCCCTATCTTAATTACTCGAATGCGACGACGGAGCACAGCTTTCTATCGACACTGAATGCGGTGCGTATTCCAACAAGATCTATACAATATTTCTAATATATGATATAAAATAACTCACGCGGGATACCTAAATCGCGCGTCAATTTCGACGTAACAAATATTATTCAGTGCAGAATATTCACTTCATTAAGCACTCAGCGTATATAGACTGTCGATTACCAAAGAATTAATTATTCGCGTGAACCGGTGACTTCGAACCGTGTTCGTAAAATATAATCGCATTTCGGTGCATACACGGAGCTCCGATATCTGTAACCTACGTGCTCGACAGTCGGACAACGGTCGGCGGTCGGCATGAAAATGGCGCGCAAAGCCGCCGAGGCGCCGAGCGTTGCCGAGCGCCGCCGGAAACAGCCGAGGGTCGCCGAGCGAACAGAACGTTGCTCAATGCGTTATAAAGAAAATTTGTATCGAATATTATATTCAATGTATCATGACTTTTTAACCAAATATATTACAGCTTTTATCGCTATATTAATGATACTCGCATGAACTTTTTTTTCACAGACGATGCGTGTAGCAGTTTGGTTTGGTTAGATTGTTCCTTTCGAACATTCATGTAGAAAGAACGCGCCACGTCGCGAAAGCTACCTGTCTCTTTCTAAAGTTGGATACAGCGGACGAGCGGACGGTGCGTAGTCTACAATTTTCCGCGACTGCTACACGAGTTCCGTCAAGTGCCGTAAGGATCTCACGCTTCCGAGGGGCGCGCGAGAGCCGAGAGGACGTCATGGATGTACCCGCGAGTGAGCGAGTGCAGTGAGTGAGTGAGTGAGTGACACCGAGTGACATCCAGCAGCGCACAAGCAGGTTATTCCGCCGGACCGAGATCCATTGGTAAACATGCAGTCGCGGTATCGCCGTCGCGAGTGACTCGTCGTGATTACGCTATAATGGCAGAGAACCTCTCGAAACGGCCTTCTAAGGGTATCCTCAAGACGTCCAGCAGTTTCGACAATCCGGAGGCGCCTAGGTGAGTGACGCGCTAATTGAATTTCGATACGCTCGCGTAAAAATAGGGACGGCGCGCGAAATCCACAGTCGCCGTCGCCTGTCTTTCTCACGTCGAAGGCGGCTCGCATGACTCCGCGTGTCACGCGCGTCCGATCATCCGGTATTTATAAATCGCGAGTTCACGCGGTCCGCGTCGGATCCGGCGAGAGTGTAGAACGAGCTTTCCTCTTTAGGATACATGCGCCCGACGTGCAGCCTCTCGCTCGGCATCGCTTTAGCAAACGCTTTCGGCTTCGCCAGAGATCACTTTTTCTGAAAAGCATCTTCCGAGAAAGTTGTCCTTTTTCATCGCGATACGATTACGAAGTATCCGCATTCTTCTGGAATTATTAAATTAAAAGAAAGATAAAAACTTGCGGAAAAACCGTTTGAATATTCTTAAGACGTAAAGTGATTGACGTTACCCAGCGTCAGTTGACACAGATTCTATTTTTAGACTTGATGAACACGATATTTTTTATTTACCTTACATTAATCAAACTGCAGACCGAGCAAAGAAACAACATGGGACGAGATGAATATTATCGCCACTCTTCATCCCGCTGATAAGGACTATGGCCACATGAAGATCGAAGAACCAAAAACCCCGTATAATTTCGAAGGCCTCCAAAATGAACATGAATTCGATCAGTTAGACGCTAGTGCTCTCGCGGCAAAGTGAGTAGCTATAATAATTCTATATCAATTAATAAAAAACATGATATTAATGTTTACTAAAAATGTTTACTAAAACATTTAATATTATTTGTTGTTGCTGTTTGTTAAAATTCAGATTAGCTGGAAGTAGTCAACCAAAAATTTTTGAGGAATCCAGTGAAGAAGAAGAAGATGAAGAAACTCCTGAAGAAAAAGGTAAGAAACATCTCATCTTCTTAATATATTGCGATATTTTAATCATTGACGCATTGTATTTAGAAAGGAGAAGAGCCTTCGAAGCGAAAAGAAAGGGCCATTACCGCGAATGGCATGCTGTACAAATGGCGAGACGACTTTTAGAACAAGAGGAGTTAGAAGAGGAGGATGAAGACGGTGAGGGTAAAAATAATGAGGAAAATTCGTCAGAGGAAGAAAGCAATTTTGACACTCGTTTCAAATGCATGCCGTCCTGTGATAGAACCGAAAAGAAATAAACGAAAAACATCGATTGATAATTTTCTTTTTAAATCATCCACACATCAGTCATAACTTTGCGACAATGTCGACTTCACTGTTTAACGTTATCGTGACTAGAATCAGCAGGGAAAGTGTTTACATTAATTACATTTCAATATCCAAACTAAATTTTGCATTACAACTGTGTATATATAGCACTTTTTTATTAGAGCTCCATCCTCTGTAAATAAAACATTTTAAAAACCTGAATGTTTAGTATAAACTGCTGTTAGATTTTCCAAGATTAGATAAAACTGTACAACATTATGAATCAGAAATACTAATAAGCTTTGCACAGAAAAATTCATCGTGCTTAAAGGTCTATGTTAATTTTCATAGATATAAAAATTATTACTTTGTAAAAGCTTTGCTCGTCGTTTCGCATGTATTATTACAGGCCTATCGACGTTACTTCATGTAGCACTCCTGTAAAATTTAACATTTCTGGAGAATTCCTGACCGCTATCAAAATTTGACGAACAATAAGGCTGAAACCAGCCCTCTCACATATACTAAAAATTTAAGACGTACGTAATATTTAAGTAAGAAAAACATATGTGTATTTAAAATTGTTAGTATGTACCTATGTAATACATTACATAAGTTCTGTGATTAGCATAGGCGTATGCTATGTAACCTCGGAATACATGACTTCAAATTTTCGTTTCTTCTCGTAATGTTTGATTTTATTTTCCAAACTCTCTGTAAAAGAAAATAGAATTATATATACACATAGATAAGTGAAAAATTCAGTTTGTACTAAGAAAGTTACGTAATATAAGCCTGTCCAAGTTTATTAAGTTTCGCGTCCTCTTCGCGCGAACTTATCATTTATCCCTATTCTCAATTATATTAATTTTTTCGATGATATACAATTGATTGCAACGCATAAATACAACGAACACGTCTATATGGCAATTTGTCCTCTTTCATTGCTTATCATACATCACATTCATCGAGATGACGAGACACATTTTGTTCATAAATCAAATCTTGGACAGGTTTAATCCATTAGATTAGGTTGTATTGTTGATAGAATGTACATCTAGAAAATTGTAACCTCAAATATAGAATACGTCCAAACGCGGCGACATTGTGTTTAATATAGAAAACAGAATATTAAAAAGAGAAGAATATGAAATTACGTATATATGATCATCAAAGTATTTTGAATGTCTGTATTATAGTCGAATACAAAGCATATTAAGACTTAAAACAGTGTATTTGTATGCATGGTATATCAAAATTAATAAACATAGACTACGCTATAAGGATAAGATAATAAAGTAAAAAACATTTTTGAGTAATGTATTGAAACAGTTTGAAATTATATATCAGCTTTATCGATAAATTTACATTCAATAGCTTTGATAAAATTGATTATACACTTACCACACATTTCTCGTTTCATCAGTGGTTGATATATTTTTGATTGTACTCCGAGAAGCAGGCAATCGCTTTGAAAATCAGTATTTATACAGTTAACAAAATTTTCCAATTCCATCAACATATTTTTAATCATTGTAGATCTGCATAATGAAAAAGAAATTTGATTACAAAATTGATCCCGTGTACGATTACATTTCTTTGTCAATAAACATACTTTATTGTATTGAAAGCCCAATCCTGTTGTAACGTTTTGATAGTGTTTAATAATTCATTTTCGTCGGTAAACCATTTTACATTTTCATAATCACAATACCAGAGATTCAATGGAACTTGATGAGCCATATTGTACTGCGGTTTTTGTGGGCAAGTCTCGATATCCAGGAGCTTCAAAATTATTTCGGGTTCCTCTCTTCTTTGTCCAACCAACAATAAGATACCCATTAAACAACGAATTTGATGCCACAGAAAAGCTTGACTTGTAATTTCTAATTCACACATGTCATAGCCTTTAAAATAAAAAAATTTACTGTATATCATATATTACTAGAAGATAGTAAGCAACACTAAAGAGACTGAAAATTACCTATGGATTTTTCGCTGTGATTACTAACGGAGATCACTCTTGCATCAATTACAGTTCTTTTAAAATTAACTACGCCATTGGCTACGTCCATTTTACAAATATTGCGAAAATCATGGTCTCCTATAACATATTTGGCAGCTTTGTCCATGGCATCTATATCTAAATTGCCCCTTGGAAAGAAGTACTTGTATCTTCGGTACTTGCAGTCGAATCTCGCGGAGAAACCCGAAGCGACTGGACACCACGCTATACACCTTATATTCGCCGGCAGTAATCTGTTCAATATTTTGCAATAGGGCAACTCATCCGACAAATTGTCCTGATTCTCCGGTTCCAATCTACTGCGCACGTCCAGCGAGATCACCTGAGAGAACGAGCTGACGCCCTTATCGGTTCGTCCGCATCGGTGATAATTTGCGCTCTCGCGAGATTCTATGCAGCAGCTTTTTAACAGAGCCGCGAACAGGTGATGCTCGATGGTGTCGCTATTATCCTCCTGCACGGCAAAACCGTGGTAGTCCCAACCGAGATAATAAAACTTTAGCAGAATATGCCTCTTGTGACACCTGCGATTAAAATCGTAGGCCAATCACGCGAACGAAAGAGGAAACGTCACGAGTCCGAGGCGCAGTATATTTACCGTGAAAAGTCAAACGATCTCTTCACTTTCCTCGGCGTCTTTTCTTTCTCCGGCACAGCGCCCGTACCTTTCGCGATCGACGATTTCAGCTGCTCGTTGTGAGCCTCCAGTTGCAATATCCTGTTGATCAATTCCTACAAGCCGGAAACCATCACAGTCCACAGATATAATATGCATAAACAAATGTACAAATACACTAAAGATGCCTTTTCACGTGCTGCTGAAACCGATCATTTGAACTTTGAAGGATAAAATTGAATGTTGATTTTATGTTATTTTTTATATTTTATTAACACTTTAGTATTATCAATGTATTGTAGTAAACAGTTATATATGTTATGGTTTTCAAAACAGGAAAATATAAATAAATAATAAATTATAACTGGTTTTGCTAGATTATGGGCCGGTTTGTCCAACTTTTTGGTGAGCTAACTAACAGTTAAAGCATACATCTGTCTTTGTTTTATTTTAAAATTAAACAAGTTTAGACGTATAATTTAACTATTAGTTAGCTCACCACCAAGAAGTTGGAAAAAGCAGCCTTGAATTTATCTAATTTGAAGATAAAACAAAGACAGATGATTTAACTATTCATTAGCTTACCAAGAAGTTAACCGGCCCTATGTCTTTTCAATACACACGAGCTATTCTCCACTTGATGTTACAAATGCTTCTTTCTTTATTAAAAAGAAGAGAAGAAAAACGGTTCGAAACATTTGTAGCGTCAAGCTGTCCGCATCCACAATCAATACGACAGCATTGTCACCTGTACATACATCCACGTTTCACATAGTGTTTGAGCAGCAATATCTTGTAATTGAACTCATTCAAACTGCAAAATTGTAGCCGCCGGATTACGGATGACAAATCTATCGCTTTATGTCCATTTCTACCAATGTAGATTAACTTTAATTGTGGTTTAACTTATCTTGTATCTTTTTCCAATTCTTAAAATTATAGAATGATAGAAAGTAAGTTAAACCAAGGTTAAAGTTAATCTATATCAGTAGAAATAGGCATAAGAAGTGCAAAAATGATCTAAGTTAAACCGAGATTAATCTACATTGGTAAAAATGAACATTAGGACTAAAAAAAACTAGAAAGTAGGTTAAACCGAGATTAAAGTTAATCTGTGGTCTCTGCATTGGTAGAAGTAGCCATAAATCGCTTGTTTCAGCAGCACCTTTGAAACTGCGCCTTACCGCGTTTACAAACGTCATACCGATTTGTCGAGCATCTCCAGCTGCTCTCTCGTGCTTTTCCCTATTTTCGCGCGCTTTCGCGGGATGATCTTCGCCATGATCGTACTGTCGACACCGAGAATAAACTGCAGTGAACGCAGAGATGCCTGCAGGTCCTTGATTGTCGGATAAATGTGCGAGCGCCGAAAGTATGAGTTATGTTGTGCACACTACACGTGTGCAGCGGCGCATGTGACTTCTGTCAACGAAAAGCCGGAGGAACAGACACGACGCCATGATGCCCGCGTTTTCGACGGGCACCCGACCGCTGGCGCCCCCACGCGCCCAAAACGAACACGCTGAACGTAGCCGCGAATACTTCCGACGTGCAACGCATTTACGCTCGCGTTGTAAAAGTAACAATTAAGTAAAAATCAGTGCAATTGAATGGCATGAAAAATCGGTGAAGTCAGTAGGATATCGGGTGTGCAAAGTTGAAACACGCTATTTATTGCAATTCGATAATAATAATAATTTGGTAAAACTTTAACAATGTATCGATTGCAGGAAAACCGAAGGGAGAGCTCGAACGGACAAGTGTTATAAAATGCAAATAACATGGATAGCCTGGTGTTGTCGTTTGTCACGTTGTCAAAATTGAAAAGGTATGTATGTTGTTACTGAATGACAGCCACTTTATTGAGAGTAGACAGCGGTGAACATTAAGATTCGCCTTGCGCAGCAATTACCTCGATAGACTTTAGATAGTAAGATATCACACGTGCCCGTAACTCGTAAGAATCCTATCCTTATCCGGCATGCTATCGATCTCTCACGTTACGACGAGCCTCGGATCGTTTCGTAAGTGCACTCGTAAACTATTTTACTTCTTCTACTGCAAAAAATAGGCGAGCTAAAAGGACGGGAACGCGCGCGACCCGCGACAACTGTGTTCTACATTTCATTCGCACGAGAATGAGCACTGTATCTCTTTCTCCACAATCCCTTTGAATTTACTTATTTTTTGCAGAGTCCCCTTCGAAAATGGAGGTATACGATGGATATATTTTGAACGCGCGATAATTGACGATACATGCATTGTCTCTTGCGAAAGTATATGTACAGGTAGAGAGATGCAAATAGTAATAATATATAAAAGTCGATAACAATGTTAACAAATGTTAATCATCTCCTTTAGAATCATCCCAGCTAGGACAAAAATTACAATAATGTTATAATGACATCAAAATAGCGATAAAATGACATACACTGAGAAAAAATTCTAGTAAAAAAACGAACGAATCAGGAAATCTTGTAGGATTGATTAAATATTCTGGTTATTATAATAGAAATTCTAGTTATTATAAATAGAACTCAATACTTTATAACTTATAAAGTTCTATTATAATAACCAAAATTTCCATTATAATAACCAGAATATTTGATCAATCCTACAAAATTTCTGATTCGTTCGTTTTTAATCAAAATTTTTTTTCAGTGCATACAGCACAAAAATTGCTTACATTGTAGTTATATTGCAACAAAATTGCAATCTTGCAACAATATTGTTACAATATAACTACACACTGAAAGAAATTCAGTTTAAAAACGGACGAATTAGAAAATCTTGCAGGATTGATCAAATATTCTGATTATTATAACAGAAATTTTGATTATTATAATATATTATAATAGAACTCAATACTATGTAACTTATATAATAAGCAGAATTCCTATTATAATAACTAAAATATTTGATCAATCTTACAAGATGTTTCTGATTCGTCTGTTTTTAATCAGAATTTTTTTCAGTGCAAGTTTTGTGCTGTATGGGTAATAATGACATTTTGGAGTCATTTTGACATCTTTGTAACTTTTTGTTCTACCTGGGATTATCCCTCGCAAGTGATGCTCTATAAAACCTCGTAAGGTTGTATTCCTACAAGAGATCCTCGAATTAAAAGAAATCGGCGGGAATGGAGTTCCTGTAATCGCACGTACGCTTAATCCGCGTTTATTCCTTTTCGGTTGTTATTAAAAATTTAACTGGTCGAATCGCACAGTCGAGAGGATCGGAAGAAAGAAACTTTTCTCCTCTTCGCGAGAGAGGAGGTCGAAGGAAACCGGCGAAGTTTCCGCCGCCAATATTCCCAGTTCCCAAGTTTCCGACGATCGGATTTTCGCAAGAAAGAACGAATTCCAGTCGATCACTTTTAATTCGCCCATTTTTCACAAAAGATACATCCGTGGGTGTGTCACAGTGTGATGCATGTATCTCCGAAAGAAAGAGCGCTCCGTCACTCTTATCACGCTCGCTTAATCATCCCCTTTGGCTTCGCTGCACGCACGCATACATTAGAGTCGCATATGTAGATTAATATATATTGCTGTCGGTGATTCGTCCCTCCGCCTTTTTTATTTTTCTCATTTTGTTCTCGCGACGATTTGTAAAAAACTTTTGGCATGGCTTGCCTACCGGCGACACCACTGACTTATGTAATTAGTAATTACGGGATATTTAAGATATCATGCTCTAACAGTAGGAATACGAGTACAAACGCGAGTCGAGTGCTTCGTCCGGCGTTACCGGCCCGGTAATGTCGGCCGATAGAGAAATTTATCCTTAGCTTACATCTGAATATTGCACCGCATTGTTTAGCGCGTCGTTCCTCCCGGTTAAGTCCCGGTTAATCGGAACGACACGAGACCGTTATCGAGAGTGTCGCGATGTCGCCCTTGATGAATTCGAAATCGTTGTGTCTCTATATATTTAAATTAGCGAGCTGCACGACGGGCACTTCCGTCTCCGTGAAACGAGGCGCTGTTACGCGAGGAACGACTAACTGCTCTGGAAAGAAAGAAGGAAAGAAAGTAGGAAAAAAAAGGGAAGAGCGATCTTTATCCTCCTCTTCTCGGACTCCCCGTTAACTTCGGTCGTGAATACGCGTCGCAAGTTACGTCGACTTAGGCCGCGTCGTCTGAAACCTCGCCAAACTTAGGAAACTTAGGAATCTCTCGCGGAAATACTCGGCGAGCTCCACTTTTAATGAGTTCACTCGCAAGTTGGAATAACGAAAACTCAATTTCTCTCGCATAAAGGAGCCCGGTGTATCCGCTTTACCTTTCAACCGCGCGATTTTTCCCTCCCTCCCTCCCGCGCGATCTGCGATTCGGACACAGTCACCCCGTTTCAGAGCAGGAGAGACGCTCGATTCCCTCGATGAGGAGGAATCTACTCCGTCGTGACAACTCGCGTAGAACGTGAATCGTGTCTCTTTATTATTCCTTGTAGAAAAACGAAAGGATATGGAGCAATTGACAATGCATGCATTGATTCGATTCGATTCGATTCGATAATTATCAGTTCTAGGGATATACCCGAAGGCATTTTATTAACATGCTCCGCCATATTCCTCGAGGTATTTTTGAACACAGCACCCTAGCGGAGAACGAAATATACCTGGTGAACGTTCACATAGTTACTCCCTAGGATTGGCTAGACGCGCCAAGTTAGACGTGTGTACGTGTCCGTGTCTGTGTATGTATGCGCTTGTGTGTATGTATTGTGTATGCGTATGTGTGTGTAGGAAATATTCAATGAATATACATTACTTTGTAACATATATTTACAAACACATAGTTATTTATTTTAGAAATGTACGCGAGGGAAAACTTACTTGTAATATTTGTAAAATACCGCTCCTACCGCCTTCCGGCCTGAGATTTGGCGAGCCTCGTGAAAACGGGCGCTCGAAGGTGAGAACGGATCACGCTCCTAATTAACATGCTCTCGATATCTTTGCTTCAACAGTTCTTATAGATTATATGTACACACACACACACACACACACACACACACACACACACACACACACACACACACACACACAC
>JAJVSH010000066.1:57627-101410 GCA_021460005.1 Tetramorium alpestre | reverse complement strand
TCTCTCTCTCTCTCTCTCTCTCTCTCTCTATTTGAAAAACACTTATTAGCCGACGGAGACGCTTATAAATGCGATCCTCTCATTTTCCAAGATTCTTGTCGTTACGAACGAAAAATGCTTTACAAGTTGGAAATTATTACAACAGTCAACAGTTTAAATCTAGTTTCCAATCTGCCGCGGCTAACAAATATCTTCTTCTTTTTTTTTAGTTTTCCTGTAATTTGCCTTGTAAATATCTCGAAGGTATATATATTCGTCAATTAATTAACCGCGTTAACTAGAACTAGTTCAATGTTTCAAAGTCGCGTCACAAAAATATTCTTCGGTCGTACTAGATAATATTTAAACAATATTTGTTCGCTGCTAAGGGTTTCCACCACCCCACCCTTTTTCCCACTCCCCCCTCCCCCCGAAAGCGATACGCTATATCGATTGCATAGACGACCCCTCCGTCCCTGCCTTCTTCCCCGAACTTCACCCTCTCGAAAATGCGTGTACTGTATCGTGTACCAAGTTTTTTTTTCCCTCGTTTGCTTCACCGCAATGTTTGTTATATGTCACGTAACATGCTGCGTCACTAATGAGATACAGGATCTATTGACTGACGTTCAAGTAACTAAGTGTGCTCGATAATATCGCGCGCAAATCCGTACATTTACTCCGTTTACGTCTAGAACCGAATAACGACGATGAGACGAGCAGATATTGGGATATCTCGGCGAGACTTTGAGTCTCCGAGTCTCGCGATAGAACTCGTTAAAATCCGAATTTGTTTTTCCATCTTTTTTTCACCTTTTTTCCCTCCTCTTTTATTTTCTCCTCGTTTCGCCTCCTACGTTCCTACGCTTAAATAATCGCCGTCTTTAGAAAATCTCTCGTGTATTATAGAAAAAGTCTTACCTTTTATTCATCGACCGTTGTCTTTGATGAGAGAGAGATTCGCTACGCGAATCGAGCGTCATTATTACTAGAGCGTTGTGTTACCCAATTTTCCTTCTCGTCCTCGTCTCTCCGCGCTTTTATACAGTGATACATCGAGTGCCGTAGAGCGAGGACGCGAGAGACGGAACGCAAATAATTAATTAACTCGGCTTGCGATGGCGCGGTATTCCGATAGTCCATCATCATTCTTATAAATAAATCAACGGAGTGGGTAAAAACCGATCTGAAATACCGTTCGATTTCAACGATGCGTTATCGCCGCCGCGTCGCCTACCGCTCTCGCTCGGGAGGGGGACGCCAACAATCTAAAAGACGCTCTCGCGCGCGTGTGTACGCGAGATTAACTAATTAACTTACAAGATAACCGATCTTCTAGCACGCCCCACACACGGATCGGTGAGCCCGCGTGAACGGGGGAACGCGATTTCGCGTGCCGGCGCGGTGAGGAGAAAGCGAGTCAGGTCGCCGCCTGGAGGATTGGCCGTTAGAGGTACTCGACGATGTCGCACTTGATGGATATATTCGGGCAACTAGCTATGTTCGAGCGATAGCCCCGCCTGGCAGTGCTCTTGTGCCGCTCGGTGAGGAGCTTCTGAAAGATGGGCAGAATCGTCAGATCCAGCAGTTCACCGTCCGATACGGCGCTGTACATCTTCGACACGTTCACCGCGGAACCACCTGCAAACACGGAGGACACACCGAGGTCGAGAGGGCTGTCTCAACGACGCTCGTTCGAGCCTCTACTTGGTTGCATCCCTGCCAAAACCCAGCACGCTCTCCAGACGTTTACGTCCTTCAGTTTTTCTCTCTCTCGAAGGTAAGCACACGTTTAGACAGATGTCCGGCCGGATAGACGTCTCACGTACACGTGAAAGCCTTGCATTGTACGTTACGACGTTCCCTTGACGCGTACTCGAATAATGAAGATATGAATATTTTGCGAGGCACGGGTAAGTAATTACTCGATGCATTCAATTAGCCGAATATCAATAACTTGGCCGCGTAATTATTCTGCTATTCGGACATATTATACACCCTTATTAATTTGTTGACCGATTTCGTTGTTAAACGTTTTAACATAAGTATTCTGTAATTTACCCCGCGAGCTAGCTCGCCGAGTATTGTATATAGATTCGAACGCAACAGTTATTAATTTATTTGTTACCGATGCTTTAAAATTCAGTGTTTAATCACGAAATCAATATCGGACAAAGTAATAAGGTGATGTATTATGTATCAGAACGTAATTGCTCTTTGACTCTCTCATTTTCCATTAGTGATCTGATGTTTCAAAGATTTTTACCGTCACGGAGAAAACCATCGGGTTTTCGTTACTTAATTTTGGCACGAATGCAACTCCTACTATTGCACAGCGAGAAATCTGCGGTGTCACATTCAGACGTCTCGTTAATTTTGACTCGTTAATTTTGCGATAATTAAACCCGATAATTAAGATTTAATTATCAAACTGTCTGTACGACTAAAGATTTGCAAAATCATTAGGGTTTCCAATTGCAAGCGAATTCCCCCTTCTTTTGGACGCGGGACGTGCTGCGTCTCCGGCCGTTTAGTATTCCGCAAATTTCCACCTCTGTACGTAAATCGTAATCAACGGGGAACCGTGAGGCGGTGTATTACCGTTCACGTCGCCGCTTCCATCGCGTGCATTCGCCGCGACGTGCTTGCCGTTGTGCATCGTCGCGACATTCGGGGTGCTCTGCACGTACTCCAACCGTGCCTGATGGCGCAGCTTCGAGCCCGCGTGACGGCACATGCGGCGCGCGACGCGGTGTGAGCACTCGACTATGGGGTGGCCGCCACCGATGTGCAGCCGCAGGCACTTCTCCCGCGTACGCTCCGACATGGAACGCTGGATAATCGTTGACATCGACTCGTCGTACTTCCCTGTCAACAGAGCACCTCACCGTATCGTCTCGCGCCCTCACGTAATATCTCTAGAGATATCTCGAGAAAAATCTAGGCAAACGAATCTCGAAGGCGAGTGTCGGTTGCCCTCAAAAATTGAAAAAGAAATTAGCTGTTTTATATAACAATGTACTGAGAGCAAAATATAGTTACTTTTGGACCCAACCATAACTTTGTAATATTTCTAATAATAAATATGAGACACAATGGACTCACAATCAATCTGAGTGTCAGAGGTGGAGCTTCAGTAGAGGCTCACCTCCCGATCTTCATTATTATTAACAATAAATATGATTAACTTAATTATATGCATCATGTTAACCATATCATTATATCGTATAAAATTGTAATTGGATCCAAAAGTAACTATTTTATATTTAATATTTTTCTTTCGTTGGTTTTTTCGTATAGTTGGCTCAGCATTAGTTGCGGGAAACATATAGAATAAATAGTACTTAATAAGTGAAAAAGATTCAATTAAAGCAAATCAAAGAATCAACCCTCAAAACAATTTTTTCTATTTTTTACGCCACATAAGTAGAAACGAGCAAATTTGTTTTATCAAAATCGAAAATCACTTCTGACTTCAATAATGTGAGGATTTTTCAACCAAGATTTATCAAACTTCTTTCTTATGATTGATGAATACCGTCTATTGAGATTTATCAAACTTCTTTTCTCTCGATTGATGAATACCGTCTACTTTAAATCCTTTTTAACACTTGTACTATGTATTCTTGGAAAGTTTAAAAAAGTAATACTTGTAGAAGTTATTTCACGATACGCAACGATTGAATATATAAAAATTATTTTCTATAAAAAACACGAGTTTTACTTATAACTGCTAATTGGTAACCGCGGGAAAGAAGCGCCGATTCTTACCGGCGTGCCGATGATTCGGCACGTATTGCAATGAAAACGGCATGACATGCTCGATGTAGCTCTGCTCGTGGAGCTCGCCGAAGGAGACGTTCTTGGTCGGCGGCGGTGTCGACAGCTTCGCCCTGCGCTCGTCCTTGCTCCTCCTCCTCACGCGACACACGTGTCTCGCGATCTCGGTCTCCTCCAAGATGACGGAATCGCTTTCCTCGACGACCGGCGGCACGAAACCGTAGCGCGTGGTCACCGCGTCTTTGGGCAGCGGCTCCGGGCTGCGGTGACGCTTGAGCAACGAATCACCGTCCTTGCCCGCCTCGTCGGGGACGCTCTTGCGCCGCGACGCGTCCGCCCCGCACGTATGCCTCATATGTGTCATTGTNGTCGTCATCGTCGTCGTCGTCGTCGTTGTTATCGCCGTTGTTGTCGTTGTCGTGAGTAACGACGGTGGCATTGCGTCCAACGTCGCCACAGCACCCGGAGAAGAGCTCTCCTCGATCGTCTGACTCGTCATAGCCACTCTTTCGTTGTCGATGATGATTGACGTGGCCTTCGAGAGAGACGCCCTTTTCCTAAAACAAGCACCACGCGACTACCCTGAGGATGGACGGCGAACCGGGTGCACCGGAGACTTTTGGGTTGTGGTTAGCAGGGTAAAGGGATTACCGAAATTTTAACAAAAGTTTAATCCATTTTCCCTCAATTTTTCAACAAAAATTTAAAAAAGGTGGATAAATTACAAGTAATTTCAACAATCTAGAGTTGATTGCGATCGCAAAACACGTTTCTAAACTTTATTAAGTACATTTCATACATTTCATACATCGTCTCGTGGAATTATTTTTGAATTTTCAATTTAGAATTTTCAAACAAGCCAATTAATTATTTTTGGCGAAATAATTCATCTAAACGTACAATGGTCAGTTAACTGCATTCCGTAAAAGGGTTTAGATCTAAAGGTGGAGTTTAATATCAAACGTGATTACGTACTTTGCTACTTGATCCACGTTGACGTAATCACCCTCTGGCTGCGAAACGGTTGACGAGTTCAAGCTGCACATGGACATTGAAACATCGGTCGTCTCTGTGGTTATCGACGGTCCTGTCAAATAAATAAACCAAAATTATTAATACAGTGATTTAATATTATTCACCGTTCTGCATGTATTAAACTGGCGTAGAATTTGTAATTTGCTCATTATTCTTGTTTTAAATCCAATTTGCAGTCCGGAATATTTAAAGGAAAAAGTTGTTGAAAAATTATCTTTCGTGTGAGAAAAATATGTTAAATATAATAAATTTAAATTAAAAATAGATTTTAATTAATAATAACATTACTTTGAAACTGTCCGTTTTTAATTTTATTCCACAAATATCAAAATCTCTTTTAATAAGACATTAAATGGAATGAAAATAAGATAAATAAATCTCAGAGCCCCTTTTAACTTGTCACTCGTTAATTAAATGGAATGTTTACCTTCCTTCTTAACGGCCTCTTCTGGCTTCGGGACCGGCAACGTGTCGACCATCTCTTGCGTCTCGTTCTCAACCTCTTCACCCATTCTCCTTAAAAACCCCTGAAGTAATATGCAAGATAATGAAATAACTTCCTTTGGCTGCGCCACGCACGAAACTCGATACGAATGCAACATTTCTAGATTAAGTATAATATTACTTAAACGTGCGAGTGTACTGGAAACCCGTCGGAATAATTTGAAATTGTTATTCTCAACGAGCAAACTGCACGAAGCAATGACGTCGTGATTATTTATATATAACCGAATTACGGATGGATGATGCATCGTTCGCTTTTCCGTTAATCGAAGACTGCATTAAGCTCCCGCAAATTAGTCCAGTGCACGGATGGGTGTTTTTATTAAACAGCATATATTTCGTGAAGAAAACATTTTAGCGAAATTGCTTGCCGGAGATAAACATAAAATAACGCAAATAATTATTTAAAAAACGTATTATGCGATACATTTTCAATTTTTCCTCATGTTTAATTCTCTACTCTAGATTTAGTCCGCTCAATAAAACTTAATTTTACTGCTGAACATTAAAGACCGATTCGAGATTTTGTCGCAGAGCCTGAAGGAATAAAGGTAGTTCTGCGACAGGCTGCGTAACGTACAGCCGTCCGTGTAGCAAGTTTGTAACACCGGCGAAGTAATTCCTGGTGTAATATCGTTTGGAAGTTTGATGAACGGAAAAACTTACCTGAAGCTCGGAATCTTTTTGCAACAATTGCTTCTTGAATTTTTTATTCGTCAGCTTCGCCTCTTTTAGACGCTCGTCGAGCTCGCTGACTGTCGAGTCCCTTCGTATTTTCAACATCGGCCTCAGAGTCGCCCTGGTCCGCTTATTTATCGCCCCTTGTGGATTTCTGCGTAACTCTATTACCTGAAAATCCCAAGAGACTTACTGGGCTTCGCCGATCTCACCCGGAGAATACAATGGACGTTTATTATCGTTCTAGGATGGATCCTTTAAAAACATGCGTATAAAGAAAACATGAAATGTGTTGGAAACATTAGCTGAAACAACTGTGTTATAAAATTAACATAAAGTTATAACAGAAGAGAAAATTTTATGGGTAAATAACATGAAATATAGACAACAGAAAATATAGATATATATCTACTCTTTTTCTCTAATAATATAAATTTAGAATCCTCCCAAAAAAAAAAAAGATTGATACTTCTAATTGTAAGATGTAATTGAAAAATCTCTTTAAATAAGTACATCGACTCAGAATTCCGAGCAGATTCCGAAAGAAAGATTCTACAGAGATTCTGTAATAAGAAGACCCGCTGAGGAGTGAACGCGCGATAAATAGACAGTATCAAACAAATCAATAGTGTCATGCTTAAGTGAACGAGAACTTTTGCAAAGACTGGCGATTTAAAATTAAATCCGTTTGACAAAGTTTCAGTTCGGAAAATGCTAAAGCGTTCAATTAAGTAATCTCCTCGAGCTCGTGTCTACGATCGAAGGTCAGGCAGGTTTAGAGTGCAAAACGGCGAGTAGCAAGAGTGGCAAACGTACCTTAGGAATAAAAACCAGACAAAGAGTGGCCGTACTACAAAATATAATGAACACTGCCAACATTATGAACATGGCGTCTTGTTTGTCAGTCAGCACGAAGCTTATAGCTGCACCGGTGACGCACATTATAACAACGTTATACACGCTCATCCCCACGTATTTACTGTCATTTAATGCCGGTATACTAACGTGCCGCGTTTCCCATGCCAGAAAGGCACCGAATATCTGAAAGCCGGCCGGGTGAGTGCCTATCGTATGCCATTTTATCCGCGCCGAGGCGCTTAGCGATTCAGCTTAACTTACCATTAAAAGGCCTTTGTATGCATATATGCAAAACAGATAAATATTCATTTGATTGCTCTGACAATACTCGTTTTCCGGGATGATTATTATATCCTCGCTGGAGGGGTGGTGCTGCAATTGAGAGTCAATTCGCGTTTTTTTTTTTTTTTTTTTTTTTTTTTTAACGAGCATTGATCGCGATGATAGAAGAGAAGTGTCGAAATTTATAAGCGGATATTTATCGACACGGTATATACATGTATATCTTTGTATATTTTTGTACTCACATAGGGCTCCATTTGTTTTATTGCCCGATAAAACGGATCGGCCACTTGCCACGTCGTCATGATCGTGAGATCGACAGCCAGCAATATTCCGACGACCATGAACAACTGATAATCTTTTATCACCTGAATCACGGTACGGGCTCGTTATAATTTCGTTCGGCACGAAAGCGCGAACCCTCTCCCCCGCGTTCTCGTTACGGTCGTTAACGAGTTTACCTTCTTATTGAGCTTCACGTCGGTGAATATGGAATGCACGCGCCACGTTTTCGAGAACATGGAGCCGAAGGCCAGCGAGAAACCGGCCATCAACAGCCACGCACGGGCCGTACAGATATACGGGAACGCCGCTACGCTCGATAACTGTGAGTCTAGTCCGAGGAAGATAACGCTGCTGTAGGTCAGCATACAACCGATGATGATGAGGTTGTTCAGGTGCGGCGATGACATTTTGATGTATCTGCAATATTGAGTTTCGCGTGTGAGCCGCGCACGTTTCGCTCCCTGGGGCGGGGAAAAGTAATCTGGGAGCCAAATGGAGGAACCGTGTTACGCGCGTGTTCTATAATTGTTACATATTACGGGCGGAGCCGTCACCTTTGATTTCTGTATCTGATATTGATGGCGAGAAAAATGGATGCCAAGACGATACCGACACTAGCGGCCGAGGCTAGCACCGCGTACAGCGTGATATCCACGGTGGAATGCTCGATGATGCGGACCGTCCTGTCCTTCGGCGGCGTCTTGCCGTTCCACAGCGGGACCTCCCGTCTCGTCAGATCCAGAACGCCAGTTATGCTATCGTACTCGCCCACGTTTACCTCGCGGCCGTCTAAAACCGATGAATTCAACGTTCAACGAGAAATGCGGATCCCCGCGAAGACAGCGTTTCCCATTTTGCGCACTTATTATTTCGAAGCGACCAATTTTTCACATTCCCGTATCTGTGTCGTTATTAAATCGGATTGGTCGCGAGAAACGCACTGATCCGATTATAAATTATACCACTGATGTGAAATAACCGGTATTATCAATATCGAGCAAAAAGAAAACAGTATCTAACTAAAACAAATATATTTCATTTTTACTCGTGTGCAATTTAAAAAATTCTTTTGTTAAATTAAAGTTGCGATCCGCGCGCTTTTCATATTTTGTAACATATTTTTTCATTTGAATTCCCTTATTAATTGCTTTACTACGAGCCAGTGTTCTGAAAATTATTTTGAAATTTTAATCCATTTGCTTAATTATAAATACGAAATTTTCTCTCTCTTTTTTCCGCTCTATCTGTCTCCCGCGCTAATAACGAGAAACAACTTACCCAGAAATTGTTTTAGAAGAATGTACGCTTTCCTCTCGTTGTCATAGAAGCGGACCGGTCCCTGCAAAATTTTATATTTCTCACATTCATGTAGCGTTATTATACAGAACGGTTACCACAGGCGATCGGGGAATCGTCGGGCGAATCGGATTTTAAAATAAAAGCTCGCTCACCGATTCAACTCGCTATCAACTCATGCCAATTTGCCTCGCTAACTCGCCCGGCGGTTTGTCATGTTTTTGATTTCGTTTTAATTTCAATTCGGTTCACCGCCGATCGGTCCCATTCTCCCGCTCTGTTATTGCTACACACACACATACACACGTATGCATCTCCCCTTTTTGCTAAAACGTGCTCAACCGTGGCGTTGCAAAGCGTTGCGTCACGGGTGTGTGTATATACGAATAAAAGAAAAGAGAATAAAAAAGAAAAAAAAAGAAAAAAGGAAGGTAACGAAAAAAAAAAAGGCAACTCATTAAGTTCGCCGGCAACGCTCGCGCGGTTAGGCTGCCCGTAGAAAAGTGATGCCCTGCGCTTGAAGACACACTCGGTGTCGGGCAAAAAGACGGTCAAGTGTAACACGCGCGGTACGGTACGAATGTTGATTACTGAAGAGAACGCGGCCCCTGCTGTGTGCTCCTCCTCCGTCTCTCTCTGTCCGCGACAGGCACAAAGTACCGAGCCCACGCGCTCGACGATCGAAAGCAAGGGTTGTCGCTCGTCTAATGAGAGAACGTAAAGATCCGCTCTCCAATCTTCGTCTTTCTTTATAAACGTCTTCTTCCCCTTTATTCTCTCTCGTCTTTTTAAGCGAGTCCCTCTCGGCTCCGCAATACCCGGGGGCAGTCTCACGGCAACAATGAAGATCTCAATGCCCTCGACACAAATAACAACTTGGCGAATTGGAGCTAAGTGACGCGAATCAATCGAGCGCGGAAAGAGAAATATTTTGCTTTGAGCTGGGAAAATTATCATTAGAAGAGCTAAAGCGAAAGGTGATAATCTCAGAAAAACTCTTGTTCCACAAAGTAACAATATACATCACAACTGGCGTAAAACATCTCAAGAATTTATTATGAAAGAATTATACATATACGATTACACAAAAACAACATAAAAAGATTTTTTAAATAAACGAATGCAAATTCTATTCTAAACGAAAATATTCACAAATAATCATGGATGTAAGTACCGTAAAAAGTAAAAATTGATTATTCTTCAAACCTCTCATTGTAATCTAAATATAGCGAGCGATATATATTATTTTGAGGAAAGAAATATTAAAAATGGAATAATTAAATTATTTTATATTTGAAGTACATTTCCAAAGTGTGCTCGAACTCGAAAGTTTGATATTAAGAAAGATATTAGAAAAATTAAACTTACGAAGCATTAAAAAGTCTTATTCTCTTGTAGCTGCCTAACTTTTTAGATACCTTTTAGAAACTCGTTAGCAACCGATGGCGTCAACGAAAAGTACTGTAAGATCGTAATTTTCTGGAAGAGAATTACTTGGCGCAAATGGTGCCTTCCCGAGAATACCCCTGTTTATCAATTACAATAGGAACAAGACATCAAGTAAATACACGGATTTGAGATACAATACCTTTTTAGAGGTTGTTTAAAACCATTTATCACCAATAAAATAGGAACGGAAACCGTCATGTAAACTTACTTATCCGAGATAATCTTCCCAGAAAACTACTACGGGGCTCTTTATGCTTGCTATGTGGCACGTCCTATAACGGCGTTCGTTTTTAGCAGTAAGGGTTTTATGTCGAATGACATTATCCGGTTTGTGTTCCATGCGCGTGAGGGAGAGAAGGAGGGGAGGAGGGCGGGGGAGTGTCGTTGCGGCGCGAAATTGCGGGGCGGGCCAAGCTTACCGTGACACCGTCGAAGCTTGTATTCCTGAGGGCATCGAGGAAGAGCTTCTCCCACAATACGTCCCTGTACCGAAAGTCGGATATAGTCTGGTTACGATGGAAGTGTCGTATCCTGCGCGCGACATGTTTTACAGCCAGCGCGACCGTCCAGATGCCATCGTACGTGTATCCGTGGAATCTCGAGTATTCGCTGCCCCGTCTCGAGTCGTACTCTTCCTGATACTGGTCCGGGGTCTGGGGGTGAAACGCATCAAAACCGTATTGCATGGAGAGACGCAACAGGCGTGCGCGCCCTCGCGTATGATCTTAAAGAGTCCCGTCATATATATACGTCCGTTTCCGTTTCAATCGCTCCCTCGATCGCTCCGAGGCGCGATTAAACGCAATTTTTCGGGACCCGATATTCGATCAGAAATGCATTCGCGCGGATATACGATACTCGGAGCGCTCTACTCCATCCAGCCAATCTGGATCGCGATTCTTCCGTAATCCGTTCAGAATCGTATTCAGCTACCCACGTGGAAAACGGAAGAAATAACATTCCGTCGCGCGTTTCTGCGCGCGAGGAAAGGAGAGAATCCCCCTAAAGGATAAGATATGATTCTAATGTAAAGGCCCCTTCCCCCAAGTAATTTCCAAGCTGAACCGGATTCGACTTGCCGGAGCTATCCGCGCGGATTTAATCGAAAAGCAACACAGTGCAGTTTCACTCACGATTCCATACGTGGTCTGCTGCTCTTCAGTCGTCAGCGGTAGCAAATCCGTCAGGATGACACCGTGAAGTGCCTCAGACAGCTCGGAAGGGGCACATCCGCTGTCCGGGCGCAACCACCACTCCCTGGTATAAGTCCCGATGATAATCCACTGATACTTTCTGCCGTACAAGCCGAACCTGTAAGCCTCGCAAAATATCTGCCTGGCCCACTCCTCGTTGAAATTTCCCAGGAGGATCCTCACGTCCCTCTCCTTGAGCTTCTCAAGCGCCGTTGTCACCTCTGTGGCGAAGCTCTGCGTCTCCACGAGCTCCATTTTGCTCTCGTCCAGATCGGCCACCAACCGATTATGCACCTGGAAACGCGATTCACAGAGAAGATGCAGCTTGAGAGGAAGAGAGAGAGAGAGAGAGAGAGAACTGCCGCTTTCAATCCAAATGCTTATCACGTACCATAACGTGAGCGCATTCGCGCATTTAGCTTGTTCAAGCAGGCCGCTAGCGACGGCAAATCTCCATTTATAATGTAAATGGAACAGTTGCTGCATATACATCACCCACGCCCGCGAGCGCGCGTGGAAAACGACGCGCTCTCGCGACGGGATTAATTAACCCTTTCATTTCCCCGAATTGCTTCCAACTGTCGAGAACCGCTGTTTGAATCACTTTCTTAATGCTAACCAAACGCGCGGAAAATATATAAGAAAGTCTGAGAGTTTCAAAAGATTTACTTCTTATAATACACCGAGTTTCTATATTATAGGAAAAAATGTATATTACATGTATTCACTGTATAAACGAGGTCAAAATTGTCAATTTTAACTACATTTGCAACAAAGATACGACTTTGAATAGACCACACTGTTAAACTCGTAGTGTCAAATTATACTCAATTTGAGTCATTTTTAACTATTCTGTAGGTCGCCACTGCTCTTACTCAATATTTCATTAATTTTCAATAATTTTGACTAAAAGGAAGGTAAAATTTTGACTAATATGGAAGTTAAATTAGATAAATTAACATATTGAGTAAGACATGCTCAATATGTCGCTAATTTTATCTCATTGTTTTAATCAAATTAACCGAATATTGAGCAATGGCGACTCCATAGCAAATCGGAATATAAAATAATAGAAGAGAAAATTTTTCGTATTGAAAATTGTTATAAATTTAAAAAATGGCCTTTCTTTTTCTTTTTTTTATTCGGGCTTTATTACTGGGCAAGCACTCTCTCGGACGCTGCCATCAAGATTGGCTTTACCAGGGCGTATCTGGGCTCGTTCTGATAAATCGTGCCGACCCGGGTCCAGTTGAAGTGTAGGAGCAAAGCCACTCGCGGTGCGTTGAGGGCATTTTCCGATGGCACGACCCTAAAGAAATTCGGGAAGCTATTGGTTGTAAACATAGGATGGGTGTCCGCGTAGCTGAGCTGCAACAGTAAGGGTAGAGAGCGAATATTGATAAAGAACCACATCTCTCTTACCTCGGGCTTGTTTCTGTTCTTTTTTCTTTGCCCCCGCCCCCCTGTGCGTGCGCACGTGTCTGTTTGTGTGTGTATGTGTATGTGTGTGTGCGGATGTGTGTGAGTATATGCAAATAAGCAGAAGAGCAAGAAGGAGGACAGTCTCCCGCAAGCCATGAATATTTACGACGACGTTTTAACGTCGCATTACCTGCGTAAGGCGCCAGTGTTTCGAGGCTTTCGCTATCGGATCCGTGACTTGTGTGCAAGCACCACCGAAGAGTATCACCTTGTGTGGCCCATTGTGCATCATGTCGAAGAACGCCTTCATCCCGACGGCAGCACTACACTGCAATACGTGATTTCATTAATTCCTTACGTACGTGCTGTGAAAGATCAGAAATTCTAGTCGAAAACTCAGGAGTCCAGGGAATCGCGGCTGGTAGAAATCAGAAAAATATCCGAGCGACGACATAACGTCCAAACGAGAAACAATTGGAACATGGCAAAAAATATATTAGCAGCAATATTAGTGGAACGCGTCGTTACGTTTCTTTTTACTCACATTTTCACGATTCGTGTTTGCGTCAAGATGAAAAGTGATCATTTCTTATTTCTTATCGAAAATCCTCTTTGATATTTACAGAATCAACAAGTGTTTGTTGGTGTACAGCCAGAAAAGTAGAGAGGAACGGAGAACAGATGTGAGATCGGGAAGAAGGGAATGAATATATTGTCGTAATCTCGACGTCATCCCAATTAGCGAGAGACCGGAAGCTCGGGCCGGAATTAAAATTGTGATATTAATAAATCTAGGAGTAATTTAGAGAGCGCGCGTAACACTCTTCGATTTTATTTACTCCGCGGAGGAAGCACGGAGAAACTCTAACTATTTGTGCCATAATGGATTTTGTATAATAAAAATAGGGAAAAGTATTTGAAATATTCCGTCGAAGGAAAAACTTTGTTCTCGAAAGTTGAATTTTTGCAGGAATAAATTTAATGCGAGCGGATGTAAGCGCTTTGTGCGTTATAGCTGAAATAACAGTTAAAGCAAGCAGAGAAATGATCTTTGAGCTATGAGTTATCTCGGCGACGGATGATCATTGGGACTGACATCGCATATTCCGTTTGAGGTTCGGTGTCTACATGTCCCTTTGATATCAGCACCGTTTCAAGTGTTCTTTTTCATGTGGAAATTGATTTCAACGTATCGCTACATTCTCTTTGCGCTCACCGTGGATGACCCCGTTCCGAAGACAAGATGTAAAAGGATATAATTGTACAGATAAAAATAGGAATTCTGGCTGGGCAGAAACGGAACGAGTCCCTTGCCGCGTACCAAGTGCTGAATTTATTATGAACAGTCTGAGATTTTCGTGAAAATCAATCAAGATTATTTTCGAGAGAGAAACCGCACGACTCGCAACATTATCTGAATCGCTCCCGCCGAGAGATGCTCCGCCATTATCTCGTTCCCCATGCATTTTCCGTCCTCGTAATTCCGCCTCAAGCTACTTAGAATCTCGCGTTAATTCTTTATTATTTAAAAATTCATAAAGGTGTGCGCGCGCGACTGTTCTTTAAAATTTTTTTTAAATTATACCCACATTTATCGCTATCTAGGAGATTCCGTCTCGCGTTTATTGCATGTCCTCTCGTTCTATTTTGCATCGATTTCCGATACATTGGTTATCACGGGAGCAGAGATAAAAATCCGTCCTTGGAAATTACGAGAGAGAGAGAGAAAATCATGCAACTCGAGAAAGAACTTTAAGTTCATTAGTTGCCGTTTAACGATCACCATATCAGAGATCTGAAAAAAAGCTAGTAGAAAGAATGAATCCGAGACTGCTTTCAAACTGCGCTATGAAAACGAGAAGAGGCATCGTCGTCTCGTCGACTTCCAACAACGAGGGCTGTCGCATTGTCGCGGCAAATGGTAAAGAATGATCTGCCATTACGAGAGAAAAGGCGGGCGTCTCTCCTTGCGCTTAGGTGTCTCGGGTTAAATCACGAAAGCGATATCGATTCAACGAGGCGGCAGATACCTTAATTATACGATTGCGTGTCGTGCGGCACAACCATGCGGAAAATTCGTTGCGTCGAAAAGCAGCAATTTCCTTCGCGGGAAAGAGAATGGGTGGGATTAATTTTAAACTGCATCGCCCGATTACACGGTTGAATTAATCAAATCCGATGCGCATCGATCGTCGAGCAAAAAAGCAGCTCGCAGTGAAAAATATACGAAAATAGCCAGACGCGTCTACGCGTGTGTTTGCCGTAACTACTACTGGGTACTTGAAAATACCACGTGGCTCGGTCGAGCGTCGATCGTACACGACTCAACAATATCCTTTCGGCAAGTAATCGGAAGCGATTAATCTTTCCCGCCTTCGTACAAGCTGCTCCACTTTTTGTCGTCAGCTCAGCTTCCTTCGGGGGCTAACTTCGAGACTCTCATAATTCGATATGTCTGGAAGTCTCAGCGATTTTCCGCGCTGTGTCGTAAATCGCGACACGATTCTCCGGGTTCAGCGAACGAGAAATTATGTTGAAGGAAAAAAAAAAACGCTGTTTCACGGCTGTTTACCTTCCATTGCGAGGAAAAGAGGATAATGCTGTATTACGTGGCTATGCACAGACTAACGTTAAATATATATATATATATAAATATATATATATATATATATATATATATATATATATATAAAGCGCGTCTAGCTTTATCGAAAGTACGTCGAGTATATTTAACGAGATAATCTCGTTGTATTCTTTCTTTCCGGTCAGCGGACGCTTCGGGTGTAAAGCACGCGTGTAGAAAATTTCCGACAGGTCTCTACGTCTGCTCTGGGTAGTGCCATATTTCGCGGGGGAGCTGATAAGGGAGCAAAATAGCGGCGCGAATCGCGCGTACAACAATAATACTCTGTACTTTTGTTAAGAGCGTAATAAGTCTCTCTC
This sequence comes from Tetramorium alpestre, assembly GCA_021460005.1. NCBI lineage: Eukaryota > Metazoa > Arthropoda > Insecta > Hymenoptera > Formicidae > Tetramorium > Tetramorium alpestre. The sequence continues at coordinate 85,706 of JAJVSH010000066.1, read as the reverse complement.
TCTCGCTCTCTCTTGTCTTTGGCGTGAAATAAAATTCCCTCGCAGGCGGATGCTGTAGATGAAAGAGGGCGGGAAGGAGATGTAAGTGCCGAAAATATCTTACGTCGAGTGCTTCTCGCAAATCCTTTCCCATTTCTCGAAATGAGAAAGTTGTGATTTACACCGTTTCGCAATGCCGCTCAACGACTCGCCCGCGCATTGTTTTTCATAGACATCGCGCGACCCCGTAGCGCGCTCGCATAAATTTCCATCCATAATTTAAAGCGTGCGCGAGGGCGAGCGCGAGAGCGCGCGCGCGCACACACTCGCGGATCCGCGCCACCCTCCCCTCGGATGCAGACGTCAGCCATGAAGGGACCTAATTCCGCGAGACTCGCGCGCGAGTTCGTATGGATGTTCGTATGTATATATAGCTCCAGACGCTACAGAGAAAGGTAAACGTAAAGTTTTCCCCCTCAAAGTTACAGTCGCGGTCGGGTATCCTTGACTCGGGCGCGCGCTTCTACTCTGGCAAGTTTTCTCCGGAATTTCCCCGTGTCTACCTCTTTCCAGCACTAGGGACGACTCAAGAGGCGGCTGCGTATATGCGGCAGTCGACGCGCGGAAACGGAAACCGGAACGCGTTTCTCGATGTCTCGCGGATCCGCGTCCCGAAAATGTACGCGCGCTCTCTCGCGCACGTGGCGCCGGGGGTTGCATTTGTAGAACGATCGTTTACATTGCGGTGAAATCGAGTCGGGGGCGATTCCGCGAAATTCGCCGACGATCGCCGCGGCCGCCGTCGCCGATCGCGACGGTAAACAACGCGATAAATCGTCCCGCGTCGATAGCTCCCTAATTCAGCGGAAATTGAGATACAAGTGGTGGTTGCTGGCTGGATGTATCGACCGATGCGCAACATCGGCGATGGCTGGCAAAGGCAAAGCCCAACCCTCTCATCTTTCTCTCTCTCTCTCTCTCTGTCTCTGTCTCTCTATCTCTCTTGGGACAATGCGTTCACCCGTCAAATATTCTCGACAGATCCAAATGCGTCACGTTCGCGCGACGAATTTTACTCGGCGCTGTGATTTTGGTGAGTTTAATTCTCGATTCGCCGAGTGGAAAAAAAACCCGTATTCCGCATCTGTCCCCATTACCATTATCCCGAGTAGAGATCATTTTCGCGCGGCTGTAACATGGTGATTCGTAATAACGACTTTATGCTTCAGTCTCGATGCGTCGTGCGAATCGGAGCGTGTTTTAAAATGTATAATGTAACAGGGTGGCGCGCATACGAAAAAATCGATATCAATAAAAGTTTTATTAATAACTAGCTAGCGAGTTACCCGTACTTCGTATGACCATTTTTTATCGATGCTATTTCGAATGAAAATAACTATTTAATAATTTAAAAAAATTTGTTCATCGATTAATATTTAAAAATGTTGTTACCGTTTTGAAAATATTATTACGTAGCGCGCTGCGAAGAGATAATGCCGCGTCTGGTGTTAAAATTTCAGATAAAATTGGTTCAGCTGTTTTTAAATAACGCTCTTCCAGATAAATGACTAAACTGGAAAAGATTAAAAAATTATTCAATTAATTATTGTTGCAAAAGTATTAGCGGTTTCAACAATTGATAAACCGTTTCCCGTTAATACTGTAAAAAAAAAAAATTAGTAAGCGGATTCAATTTTATTATTAGAATAGATAAAAAAATAACGGATGTCACGTTCTCTCCCCTCCCCCTCCTCAGTCCCAATATAGACCATTTCTCAACAGCCTTAAAAAATGGTAATAACATTCGTTGACCCACTAACCCATTAAAAATATAATTGTGAAGAATTTCATTAGATTTCCCATTGTGCCGTATTATTCTGTGAAAAATTTTAATAGCAAAATCCGCGAGGTGCGAAATTTTCAGAAAAGAGTAGTCGAGGCAGCGCACGGCGACAGATAATGGCGTGAGCATGGTCGCATACGGCCTGGCGCTATTTTTATGCACTTGACGTCGAGACATTGCCGCGTGATAATAATAACATAGCAAAATAACTTTTCAGGATGTAATAACGCGAGCACCGAGAGAGAGAGAGAGAGAGAGAGAGAGCGCTATCCTTCCGCGCGCGTCAATCTGTGTAAAACAGACGCGACGAGACTACTTTAAAAAATCCGATAATAGATTTAGGAGAAAGAACGAGATCGAATCGCGCTTTTCACTCTACAAGTATTAGATTTCGCGTCTGATATTTTGCGATAAATATATATATATATGCATTTTCCATCTCTTTCATTTTGCAAAAGTTTGCCAGCGATAAAAATTGATTCGTTCCTTGACCTAAATTTCAGATTACATTTTCGTACGCCGAGTTCCAATTCTATTTCCATTATCTAGTCTCTACGGGGCGTACATAAGAATATTTTTAGGTAAAATTTAAACAGATTGTCGCGTTATTACTAAACGCTCGAATCATGAATTGTTAATTGAATCGAACGGATCGATAAGTCGAGTAAAAAGCTATATGCAGTACATACATTCACATACGGTCGCTTAACCGAGATATTGAAAGAATAGTGGAAACAGATACTTTTTCTGTATTAACGGATACGATTGTGAACGATAAGTCTACGATGACGTTGCGTAAACGTCTCTGAATCTGCTCCCACCGTTCTTTACCGGCTTCTTATATGTGTTCAGCACTGTGTGTATATCTAATGATAAGACATGTTTTTCTTATCGTAAAAGTCCGCGCATCCACCGCGGTAGGTCACATTTTGTTCGGCATGGCCATCCGTATGTACGGAGCTATATATAGAATTCATGTATACCAATAGAATGTTTCTGTCCCTCGGAGCAACATTAGTTGTACCAATTTTGTTGTGTTACGTATTTTCAAGAGATTTCTTACGGATGGAAAAGTCTCATCCGATAGTTTTGCTACGTGTTTTTAAAGGAGTATAGAATATCTTTTGTGGAGTATAGAAATTCAACCGTCCGACAGTTGTGTGTTTTTACAGTTTTATAATTTTTATAGACGTGCAAAAATCTTTACGGCTAGAAGAGGAGGAATTTAAGTGGTTTTTTTTTCGCAATATTGTAACTCAATTTTACTGCAGCGCTGCAGAGAGCTTGAGTGGAGAACTGGATGTAATATTACATGTCGCAAGCAACAATTATAATTTAAGATTTGAAGTCTTTTGTACACGATCTCATATACGTCTGCTGCTACAATTTTTTTCATGTTTATTGCGAGTTTCGTACGACGGTCCATATTACTAGAAAATTATTTTAAAGTGCTTTCCGTGATTTTCTCTTGAGATGAAATTTAAAAACACGCTACATTTATCTCTCTACCTCGCTACGTTGTAGTATAGAGTATTGAATCTTCTGCAAATTGATGTTTCATTAAATACATTTACCGAAATTGGAAGCTCCCAGGCTATTAAAAATGGAGTAGGATTTTATAATACTACTTTTTCCTCTTACGTATCAACTTAGATCGCATTGCATTTCAAAAGAAGAACAAAAATAAACGAGGGATAAAAGTCTTGACATTTTTATGAAAAGTCTTGGGAAATTCTGATCGATCATCGTTTCCAATTTAATCGAGATTGAGAAATACATCTGGAGAATGACGAGAGAAGATATCAATATTCAAATGCTAATAATTTATCAATTTTCGATTGGACACGTTATTTCGGTTAGCCGCGGCCGGGCATCTCGAGTCCCTAGCGGGCTGTATATTGCTATTACATTATCTCATTATTTATTTAACAATTTGGGAATTCCGGTAAACTATTAATCTTAATCTAAGCTGGATTGAGAAATATATATATATTTGAGCAGTCGAGATGAAACAAGAAGTTATAAGCGAAGTAATAATTTATTAATTTTTAACGACCCTTGTGCGATAACGGCGACTCGGGCAAAAGACTCGAGCGGGTCCGTAATCAAATAATAATGAAAAAGAATCTGCCTTCAACAATGTAAGAAGAATAATTGGAAAAAGGAAGAAGAAGGACGACACAGGGAGGAGCGTAACGCTGCGTCCCGGAGCGCGGAGCGCAGATTCTCCTTATTGAAAAAGTGGCAGAGGAGATAAATTCGCATTTAGGGGATTCGTTAACTAGCGTTCAGGGATCCCCGCCAGGGGGTATCCCTCAAACTCACCTCCGTGTCGTTCCACCACATGTGCAGCCGATAGTCCCTGAGTATCGTCGGGTGCTCGTTGATGTGCTCCACCGCGAGCTTCACCGCGGGCATGACGCCGCGGCCGATGTGGCCCTCCGGCACGTGATTGCTGTACGGGAAGAAGCCGGCGATGTAGACGTCGCGCTTCTTGCTGCCGCCGAGGTTGATCGGCTTCTGGCCGGCGCACTCGCCGATCAGCAGCAGCCAGCAGCAGCAGGCGATCGCGGCCACCAGCAGCATCGGCGAGCGCAGCAGCGGCCCCGACCTGCCGGCGATCGCCGCGATGGGCACCATCCTCCTCGGTCCGTCTCCTCCTCGCCCCTTCATCCAGTCAGTCCCGATGGCATCTCGCGATGTGGACGCGACGCGCGCTTTCATCTCGTGCTCGCCCGGCTCACCGGGTACCAGCCTCGACGGGAGAAGCCCCGCGCGACGCTCGTCGCCGCACGTCCACCGACTTCCGCTCGCATGACGGAAGGAAACCGACTCGGGGGAGGCAGGGGGGCACTCGACGCACTCTACGCACCCGCGTCGCTCTCGTGTCGCAACGCGCCGATCGACACCGGGGGGATCGGAGGCGCGACTCCACTCACGAGAATAATCCGTGATAATTACACATTGAACGTGTATAATGCGCGAATCGGCGCGATCGGGGAGGTCTCGCAAAGTGTCCGTAGGTAGGCGTTTCGCGACGACGTCGATCGACGCTCGCGTTTCCGCGGATTCAACCGAGTCCGGTTAGGCGGACAGATCGCGGTTCGTCGCGGAGACCCGCGGGACTTTGTGCGCTCGACATCCGATTCGATACGCGGATGAGACAGGCACGAGAGAACTGCCGATATTTCGCGGGAGGGGCGCACGCTACCCCCGTTTATCGCGAACTCTCCGAGTTCCGAGCTCGCGGTCTGCAAACCGGCAAGATCTCGTCATAAACGTCGCGCGCTCATCGGTAATGCGCGGGCCGGGGGTCTTTATCTCAAATTATGCTTCATTCCAGGCGATCGCACCTTAACGTCGCTCGTCGCCCGTCGCCGCCGCAACTGACGTCTCCCGGTTGCATCTGCAAACAAGCTCGAGTCAACTAGTTATTTGTTTTGCCTAGATTAGAGTACCAGAGCGCGTCGCGAAAGGGGCGCGAAGTGAATCAAGAATATTATCAGTCTCATTGCATGGCCTGTTCCCCGACGAGTGCAGTTGGCGATAGCTCCGTCGGGGATTAACGGAGATTAATGAGGAACAAGAGCAAGGTTAACGAAGAATAATGAGGATTAATGGAAGGAATCGAGCACGAGAGATCTTGTCCCCGACGAGAGCACGCGGGGCATCTAAAACCGCTGACCTTAATTTTCCGCGACGCGTTTCCCGTACTTTTGTAATGACGTGTTTGCGCGACGATAAAAATGGTCATGCATGTATAACACTTTTCCAAAAAAAAGAGCAAAAAAAAATGTTCTCGTAGAATAACTTTGAACAGAAAAAAGAATGAAATCACTTTATGAAGTAAGTTGGCTCTCTAAGTACCTATTACGGGAGGTGTCGGCGTTAGCGCTATATCGTACATCATATCCGAAATTAAAGCTTTATCTCGTTTGGTGTCATTTTCGGTATATATAGCACATCGCGCTTCGTCTCTCGCGCGTTATCAAAGTAGATAAATAAAGTTCGAGATTCTATCTAAAGTTTAATCCCGCAGCCCGCGAGGCGCTATCGAACCGGGCAAAGGGATGAAACTGCTTTACATTGTCGCCGTTAACTTACCGGCTCCGACAGCCGACCTGGCCCACTTTCCGCCGCCATTGCGGGCACATTTGATCCGCGCATTTGATGCGAGCCTGTGAACCTCAGAAATAACATATCCTCCGGGCAAGCGGGAATTTAGCAATCGCAGGTCGCCGGCGTCGCACACTTCCCCGACGTCGTCGTCTCGGATGTTTGCCGATGGCACGCCACGTGAACTTTTTCACTTCTTCCTCCGTAGTGTCCGTTCCCTGGAAAACGTCCGAGAAAACATCTCCGATCACAGACGGAATCGAATAAATCTATTTACGTCCGAGCCAGGGGCAAAAACCATAGGTATCTCTCTCTCTCTCTCTCTCTCTCTCTCTCTCTCTCTCTCTCTCTCTCTCTCTCTCTCTCTCTCTCTCTCTGCCCTTTCCCTTGTCAGTCAAATAAAAAGAAATTGTCCCGCGGGAAAAATACTGTGCGCGTAAAATGAAAAATACATATCTCCCGACTACCAATAATCTGACTTTCCGACCGTACGTGAGTTAATTAATCTAACGCTGACGCACTATTATTTCACCGAATCCAGCGACACCGTCGTATTATCATTTTACAGGATTACCGGACGGTGAGGGATGATCAGGAAAATTGAGATGGAAAGGGGCAGCTTAGGGCGGAGAGGATTGATGGCGTTGTTCGGAACAGTAAGATTATAGGGATGTTAATGGCTTAGGAATCTATCTATAATGAACATGAATTTGAGGTTGATGCGACTATGTGTGTCTGCGCGCTTGAAAGAGACAGAGAGAGAGAGAGAGAGAGAGAGAGAGAGTCAGAGACCAAGAAGGGAAGGAGGAAAAGCCAGTCGCAGCATTTCGAGAATGTGTGAAATAGATCTGCCAACGCGATGCCCACGGGGTAGATTATGCTCGGGAATGAGAGCGAATGTGATCTCTCACCGGTGTTAATAATTAAAAAAGATGATGTGGGTGACGAGACCGCACCGTGTACTCTTTTTTTTATATGGATTGACGCAGCGCCGGCGGGGAAAAAAGAGCGAAACAGCGAAACGTGATGGTGGGAGAGATATAAAAGGGCAGGGTGTGGAAAGTCGACATCTGTGGACACCATGCGGCATTAAATTTACAGGGGATACCTTCTTACTTTAACATGACCGTTCGGCTTCGGGAAAGGGGACACCCGCAAGTTTCCCGCGAGACCTTCGGTCTCCTCTCTTTTTTTTTCTCGCCCGTCGACTTTTATTATACCAGGACAAACTTTCCGCTTGATAAACATCCGCGTGGCTTCGCGCATTCCTTAAATTCGAGCGAAACTTTCGCAAAAGTGTGTGTGCGTTTACGAAGAATCGTAAAAATGTATGCGTTACGAACTTTCTGTGAAACTATGCGGAGCCTGATAAGTTGGGTGGGTCGCGTGGCGACATTAGCGGGACGACCATTTCGACCTGGCAAGATTTCCAAGTTACGCCGGACAATAACTTTAATCCTGAAACTACGACAAAGCTGCAGCAATAATCAACTACTCGTACCAACAATTTATCCAACAATGTACTGTATAAATTTACTCCGCTTCATTCTTGAAATTGCTTATTTCTTATTGTCTCTCTCTCTCTCTCTCTCTTTAATGACGGTGAAACTATTAATTTAAAGATATAAAGCAATAATCGATATAAAAGATTAATAAGAAGGAATTGATAAGAAGAATAAATAAATTATTCTAATCGCATCTCCCTCTCTCTCTCTTCCTCTCTCCTTCTTCCTTTTTCTTCCGGACTCTTAGGATCAAAGTTGAGAAACCTCTCTACCGAAAAATCGAACATGAAAAGCATTTCAAGCCAATCAGACCTTCCGCGAAATTAGAGCTATAAAATTTGAAACGCGCTTCGATCGTCGTCGCGATTGGCCGATGCGTCAAGAACGGCTCGTAGAACGACTCGTAGAACGACCTCGTGCAGTACTTGAAATGACGATCGATGCATTCCCAGTTGACTTGCTACCTTTTAGAACTGTACGTATACGTATCAATGTTTCTAGTCCGACGTAGAGGGCGATCTTATTAAACCCGTTCGAGGCGTTCATCGCGGTTTCTGCAATGATGCGCGATGAAGTTGAAACTTTGGGTCAAGGATCTAATCGGGATTCCGAGGTCTTATTCCGAATGCGATATTAATACAGAATAGCGGAGATAAATTACCCCGCCTAAGACCATTGAAACGTCGCTGACCTCACCAATATTAACGAAGTTGGAGCGGCTTTAAAATAATTCAATATCCTATTCGCTTTTTGCCTTAGACCCTTCCAAATGAGACTTATTAAGGTGATAACGCAATTACCCGAACCGTATGGCTGTAAGAGTTTTTGCGAAAGTTAATTACGCCCGTTATGCCGGAGAGTCGGGGCTAAATCTGTTGATCGCGAGAATTTCGAATGAGGAAATAAAAGGTGGCGTGAGAGCGGGACATTACAGAAACGTCTCCCGGGTCTCGAAAGGTTAAATGTAACGTCGATACATTTTTAATCACGTTTCGTATCGTGGTGGCCATCGGGCGATTCCGTTTCATGGGCAAATCGTTATTCGTCGGCGTTTAGTTCTCAATAGCTACGTTCGAGAGCCACTTTCCTGTCTCATTGTCAACAATCTCGAACCGGTAGCTTCGGCTCATGAAGAGAAAGAGGAGAGAGAGAGAGAGAGAGAGAGAGAGCGAGCGAGCGAGCGAGAGAAAGAGAGAACGTAGTATTGTGTCGTGCCAAGTGCCTCGAGTCGAGATGACCTACAATTGCTGTTTAAGTGGTCCGGTTACGAAGCCAGTTATTACATAGTCGTAAACGGTCGTGTTCAATTTCCGGTCGTGGAACATCCCCCCTTCGGAAAGTCCCTTAGGCTTTCCAGTCCCGGTGACAAAGGGCGCACGAGGGGTTGCTCCGCGATCCGCTCGGGAACGGAAAACAAGGGCGACGGCGCTTACTCTTACTAAGAATCGCGCCCGGCGAAAACAATTCTCCGCGCGCGGAGTTTCTTCCATGTCCCGTTCCGTGTTACATCTCACTCCCGGCGTCCCGGCCGCTATTCAGACTTTTCAGAGAGGTGACTATTCTCCAGAGTGTCAGTGTCTATTTTTAACTCACGCCCGGCACGACAACGACGACGGCGAGGACGAGGACGACGACGACGACGACGACGGAGACGATTACTTCTTGTTGCGAGTAATTTTTCTCTTTTCCGGGGCGCCGGGTGCCTCGTGGCATTCAAAGTTTTTTACTGAGGGGGAAGGAGGGAGGTTTGTTAGTTCAATCTCTCCGTCCTCCGCGCCTCAGCGCTGTCCCGGGATATCCTCTTGAGCGCGCGCACGGCCACTTTAACCGAGGGAATACCCCCTCGGTGGAGGTGTGCCGTGTGCCACTGTCAGCGCTCCCGGGATCTTCAGGGTACACAAACACTTAGCCGCCTTTTCAGCTTCGATAATGCGAAAGCGCTCACCCCGGCGGGAAGAGGAATATAATTTTCTCAATTTAACCCGGCGATGTTTATTACGCCATCGAGATATCGAACGCGGGCTCGTGCGACCTCTTGCCCGCTGAAATGTTTCTCTCTCTCTCTCTCTCTCTCTCTCTCTCTCTCTCTCTCTCTCTGCGTGTAATATTCGATAGAAATTTCGAGCACTGCGGCGTTTTGATGAAACACGATTCCATTGTTGCGATATTGTTTAAAAAAAAAAAAAAGTCAAAGTATTTTTATCGACGAAATCTGACTCTATGAAATATCGAGATTTTAAGCGTGCGTTTTATATGAATACGCGAAATATGAGGAACACCTTCGCATAGCGGCGGATCCGAAAAACGTATTTCTCGAAAGGACAATGCATCTTATTAAGTTTGATAAATCTGGGCCGCGGCCGCAAAATTCATAAATTTTTACTAAACCTAGCCGGCTACGCCAACAGTTGCATAGAGAAATATTGCTGCTATCGGTTTTTGGTGGACTACATTTATACATGTGAGTGCATGCATATTGCACGCCCTTTGACCCATGGGAAATATAAATCGCCGCCAAACCGATTGTCTCTAAATAATTAATCTCGTCGTACCGGCCGCCGTGTGACCGCACTATCGCTCCGCACCGCTTGATCAATATCGAATAACGAAACTGTCAAAAATAAAACGCTAGTTGTCGAGTCGGGGTTGAAAAATGGTGGAGCGAGGCGAACAGTCGCCGCGCAGCGTGTCAATTTTTCACACGATCGTTCCGTCCATCGCCTTGGAATTTGTTTTCTCCGAGAGCCGCCGTCGCGCCGAATTGCTCACCCTCTCTCGCTCTTACCATCCCCGCCTCGTCCGGAAGTAGGTCCGGAGGAATCTAGAGAATAAACCGCGACGCGCTCCCTCCTATTGATCCCAAAAACAAATTCGGAGGCAGTCCGAGGGTAGTAAAAAATTGACCAAGTGTGCGCGGCGACGCTCTACTCCGAGCCGACCAGTCATGCGCGTCACCGTTTAGTTTACCTCGCTCACTTTAACCCTCTCTCGGTGCCGCTCTCGAGCCTCTCTATTTATAGAGGGAAAGACTTCCATTCTTCGCGAATATTGTTTCCACACGGCTACAGATATCTCAGAAAATTCCTAAGAATCTCTCGCTGGACAAAACGATTTCTTTTTCTCTTCCCTCGCTTTGCTTATCTTCAATTATAAGCCGCGTTTCTCTCTGTCTCCGTGATATTTATTTCTCTGTGTTATTTACTAAAAAAAAAATTCAAGCTGAATACATAGAATCCGCTCAGGAATCCGTTATGTAAGAAATGCAGACTGTTTTCGAATGGAGAGTGCAGGAGGGCAACGCTTTTTCGCGAAAAAGTGGGACAGGCGTGTCGGAACCTTTTTTTTTCGAAAAAGACAATTTTGAAAATTGAAAAGTTAATAACGTATGAGTTGTTTTCTTCCTCGCTGAGCGCACTCACGGTATATATTAATACGAATCGACATGTATATACGTACATACGTATGCGCACGAGCCAGGATAATAGTACCGCGATATACATAATTTTGAAGCTACGCGTTTGCCTATCGTAAATGGAGATAAAGTACGTCCATGATCGAGTAGGGCTTAAGAGTCGGGCAGCGTTGAATGATCCTCGTCAACGTGATCGTTTGTAAGATAGATATCGCGGACAATGGGCATTCATGTACCTACCGTCTCCCGAGCAATAGCCCGGGGGGGCAATCTCGATTTCTGCGACTTATCACGAGCGGTAATGCACTTGTCGAATGGTATCAAAGCTTCCCCTTCCGCGAATCGCGCCTAAGCCGCGATTGTTCGCCCTTCGATCTCTCCTCCGCGATATACGCGTGTACACGCCGCGCTTTCAAGACAATCGGCGTAATCCTCGTCGGAGCTGTTGTTTGCGAAATGAATTCAACGTCGGAAATAGCATGGTGGGATTAAAACGATGCAAGTAATACGAAGAATACGTGCGTGACATTGAATTTAAATACAGTATAAAAGCGGCACTGTCGCCGAGGAGCGAGCTGCCCTCCCGCGTCTCTCCCGCGTTTCCAAGTTTCTCAGGGGAAGGTTTGCGAAAACTATGGCCATCGGTAATCGAAAGTTTTCTCTTTCTTCAGCGAGGGCAAACTTGCGGCAACCGCGTCACGCGACTTAATTAAGGCAGCATGGAACGCTCTGTCGCACCGCTGCTTAATCCATTCATAATTTCATTACGTTTTGTGGAGTAATTAGATAGATTAAACAGATAGAATTGAGAGCATGTGCGCGTATGTCTTGACTGCTATGACTAATTAACCCCGGAGAAAAATCTCTCTCTCTCTCTCTCTCTCTCTCTCTCGTAATACGCCGCGCCTTTGATCACGCGGAGTATTCATCTAAAGCGCAAAAATTTTTATCTTTCGCTCGCCGGTTTTTCGGTAGAACATATGTAACCTATCGATCACCGAATTCATAGCCGAAGGATGCCGCCGCCGCTATGAAATTTGATAAAACATCCGCGGCGAACGAGGCGAAGGCGATATATCCGCGCTCGCAATCGGCGCGCGGGTGCAACGCCCCAATATTTATGTTAATTGCATTAGAATTAATCGAATTCACTTTATTGCGCGCTATCATGCGACATCGTAGGGCGACACCAATCGCTACCAGTGCCCAGCGAAATAATGCGAAATTTGTTTAATTATAACGTAATTAACGCAATATTGAGGCTTTGCGCCCGCACGCGTGCGAGTGTCAATGACCACAAAACTGATTACGGCTTTAATCCCTTTACCCTTTGGGATGTATGCATTAAAATGGAGTTTTAATATTTTCAAATACAGCAGCGTTGAATTTCCGAGTTTGACTAATTCCGTGCTCAAACACCGCCGACCTCGTTTCCGTTCATATCAAGTACAACAATAATAAGTCTAAGAATCTAATTCCAACTTTGGTTACTCTTTTCAAAACTATCAAGATCGAATTTCCAACTTTCCAAGGTGCGGTAATGGCAGTACCGAAAGATCTAATACTGACTTTTTTTTCCCTCTCTCTCCCCCACTCGAATCTCTTTAATCTTATCGGATTGATATAACAAAAAAAAAATTCCAATCTCGTTTAACACGCGACAGTGACGAAGTTCAGAGGTATACCTCAAACTGAGACGTACCGTATCGATCCGTAATCGCACTCGAATCCTCTTCTTGCGTTTTGCCCTTTCGCGTGATCGCAGCCGATCCTCGTAATTGCTCGTGAACGACGAAGAGGCGAGAAGAGCCGTCCGCAGTCCCCGGGAAGGAATTGATCGCGATAGCACCGCCGGCGATTATCCCGCGCACCTGCCGTCGTCGAATTGTCATACACGGTGTATCTCGCGCACGCCGCGCCGTCCCGAATATCGCCAGTTCGCCGGCCGACGAAACCGCTTAACGCCCGGAAATTAACTGATTACGATAGTGTCGTCGAACGCGCGACGGCAGCGTATCCTCTTCGTCCGCAGGGGGAAAAAAATGGTCCATCGCACACACCGGGGGTGTGCTACTTCCACTCCCTTCACCCCGCGATATAATCTCTCACTCTCCTCCCTCTCGGTGCGACCTTTTCGGCTGCCTGACGATCGGTGGCCGGACGACGTAATATTCCCGAACAGCGGAGAAATTAATTACGGCCCGCGCCAGCGTTGACCAATCATCTCACCCGCGTCTCCTCACGGGATCCTCGCGGGAGCCGCGCGGAATGTAATTTTCTGCCAGAGACCCCAGAGGGTCTCAATCAACGTGCCAAAGTGTACGATCACGAGCTGACGAAAGGGCTGACAGACCGATCGTTGGCAAAATTGATTTATGTACTGCCGTAGCGCGAGATGCGGGTCCGCGCCGCTCGCCACACGCACGCACGCATGCACATACGAGACGAGACGAGACGAGACGAGACGAGAAGAGGGTGCAGAGCGAGCGAGGCCGCAACACCGACACTTGGCGTCACTTCTCCCGTGGACGCACGCGGTTGAGGCTCGATCAAGCTCGACCGGCACTCGACGCGCGCGGCTCCGACCGCGACACCGACCGCCGCCGCCGACCGCTGGCTGCTGGCTGGCTGACAGGCAGGCTCAACGGGGTTTGCGCGTGCCAAAGCGGGTGATTGACCGGGTTAGACGCGTCAACGTGGATCAAGGTCCGCGGGGGGGAGGCCGGGGGGAAGGAATGATGCCAGCGCGGGGCAATTCGGTCGCACGCACGACGTCTGGGACGCACGAGGAATGATATCTGGGAAAACGCTCGGGACGGTGAGACGCACCTTGACTTGGTATATAGATAGGATGTCTAGAGACGGGCCGCAAGGTTAGCCAGCCGCCGCGGCGAGGGTCGATAGGGGGTTTCCCCGCCGTCGCCGCCGTCGTCGTCGCCGCGCGTCCACGCGCCGTCGGAAGGCCGTTTTCAGGCTGCTCGTCGCGTCGGCTGGCGTCGTCGCGCCTGTAGTGCAGCCTTACTACTCGGCGGCTGGCGACGTCGCTACGGCCAGCAGACGTCGGCGGCGCGACGTCATCGCCACGACGACAGCGATTTGTGATGACGCCCTTTCGCGCGCTCTCACAACGACGCCAGGGGGTTGCTCGCTCGCTCTCTCCCTCGGAGGAGTTTCCACACCGCGGCACGGGCCGCCGCTTACCGGGGGTGCGGGCGCGCGAATGCCGCCGCCGCGGAGCGGACGGAGAGCGATAGGGATCGATCACGCCGCCACGACGGCGCTCTCGCACGGTCGTCCGCCGAACTGACGAGCCACCCTGAGGACTGCGGGCTCACCGAACTCGCGGCGACCCCCTCTCGCCCGCGCCACCGACCCCCTTTGACCACCCCTACTATTCCACTCTGACTATCCTTCCACTCTGCTAGCCTTCCCGCGACTACACCCTCGCGTCCTACCCCCCTTCCTCGAGAGAGAGAGAGAGAGAGAGAGAGAGAGATAAAGGGAGCACCCCTTATTCCCGCGCGCGCAAGAGTGCCCCCTCCTCCACCCCCGTCGACCCTGTCGCGCGGCAGTTTCCCTCCCCCTTTTTCCCCCCGCGGTACCCTTCGCACGCCGCGGGTATCCCTGCCAGTGAGTAGAAAGAGGCTCGATCGGGTCCGCCGCGCGACCTCACGTTCCGACTTCGCTTTGCCCACCACGCCGCGCCAGTGGTGCCTAAGAGGGATTTTGCGGGTGAAACCTCGCAATGTTATAATTGCTTCATTATATTGAGCAAACATAGTACATTGACAAAAGAAACTGTTTATTAGGCGACAATCCCTATTAATACCTCTCTTGCTCGCTCCCTCTCTCTCTTTCACCCTTTCTATCTCTTTTTTTATTTCTATCTCTAGCTCTGCGTTCGCACATCAATACGATATATCTTTTTTATTATTTCCTTTCGCTCGTCATGTGCGCAAGACCGACGGTATGAAGAGATCATATCATTTTAGACTGCAAATTATTCTCGACCATTTCCAGCTTGAACTAGTTCATATCGCTTATAAAATACCCAGTCCTTTTGCGTACAAATTGTTATGACTGTCGCATACGAACCGAACGTCAAACTGTCAGAAATATCAAAGAAAATGTTAGCTCAGCTATTTGTAAAAACCATTTTATTTCGACGTGCTTTAACGAAAGATCATGACATTTTCATTACGACAATGCGGGAAATTATGATAAACGGACATAAAAAAAAAAGAACATGTACCGGCACGTTAAACTTTGCCCGCAAAATGTTGCTCCCCATGTTACATTTCTCATTTCCAGGAACAATTTTCAACATAATTATATAATTAGAGAACAGTTTCGCGAAACATTAGCCGCTCATTTACGTGACGTTTTCGTTTCGCGGGAGCGCGCGACTCGGCTTTCCCGCGACCCCCGTCATTAATCGTCTCGCGAGATTGCTCGGAGTAATCGTGAAAGAAGAGGAAATATTTTGCCTCCGATTTCACTCGCTTAGACACCACGGCGCGCCGCTCCGCTTCGCTCTCTCGCGATCTTTACCGCGACAATTTAACCGCGCTCTCCTCGCCGCCGGGAGCGGAGCGGGGGCGGCGGCCGGGAGGGAGTGGGCGAAGGGTCGGTCCTTTGAAGTACGTTTCCCCGATAATTTGATCGCTCCCGCGAGACGCGATCTTTTCTCTTTTCTCGAATCATCCATCGCGTCACCTATCCATGGCGCCTGTCCGCGCGCGGTCTTTTTCCTTTTTTCCTATCGCGATAGACGCTCTCCGACAGCTCGAACCCGGAACCGTGCCGGCACGGTTATCCGTCGTGACGATAAACCGTGAAATTACCATTGACTCCTAATGCAATTACAGACACGGTCGTTTCGTTTTCACCCCGGCGAGGTCATTCGGCGACACGGGCAAATGGCGCTATTACGTTACCGCCATCCTTTCAACGGGAGCACTCTTAATGAAAGTCGAGAAACGAGAGACCGGGGGTGTGAATGAATGTATATCGATTCGTATTCGTCGGGGATTAAACCTACAAACTGACAAGTATCATAAACTAGCTGGACTTACGCGCTTCTGACGTGTCGGGCGTGAACGGCGGCGGGAGGAGGGGGGGAAAGTATTACTCAACCTTTCGAGATATATGACTTTTACGGCTATAAATCGCGGCCCGATAACGCCATTTCCTCCTCTCCCCGGCCGTGCTAAGGTCGAGCTATTTCTGCGATTGTAAGTCACTAATCCGGGGGGGGGGGAGGGGAGAGACTTAATAAAATAATCTTCCGCGAATCGTAGGTATCTAAGCGTTTTCCATGGCTCGCGTGTCCCACGGCCGTTTCCCCCAATCTCGATTCGACAGAAATAATTACGCCCGCGGGCTTTAATGGAAAAATGTCATAACGTGATGCATTTTGCAAATCGTTTTAATGCTATTCAAGATGGCGAGGCTCGCCTGTCACGCCCCAATAAACGCCAGACTGATTTTCTATGTTACACGGCGCGATATCGTCAAAACAGAAAATATTGTATACACTCACACGCAGGCGATAGCCTTGAATTGACGTTTGCGTGCATGCTCTCGACATATCGTTACCGCCTGTCACGATGCTCTAATTTTTTCGCACTGTCGCGACAAAAAAAAAAGAGCATACGGCGCGCACGCTTGACAATAATACGACGCTCGTCGCCGCGAGAGTATCCATGCCGACTTCATGAATTTCATTTTAACGAGTTCCGCAAAAGCGCCGCGAGAGCAATTCGTACGCGCCACTCGACACCGGGTAATTCAGAAAAGTTGTCAGCGTTCAATAAATTTCGAAGCGTGCGGACTTTCGACCGCCCGGCAATACGTAACCAGCTAATATTCAAATTTTATTCGACAGAGTTTGTACGACAAACAAGCGTATATGAAGATTTATTGTACATATTGTACATCCCGCGCATTCGTGCGCGTATGCAGAAATCCCAGTTGTAAAACCGAAGGTTCGTTTGTGTCCTTTTTTTACAGGATATGTTAAATAACTGGGTGAAAGGTACCTCTTGATACGTTCCGTACATTAATATTCCATACGAAAGAACAAATATGTATTGATATTTATGTATAAAAGAACAAATAATAACGCTCGACTGTTTCCGCGCTGCCTCTACATTATCGCGGAAAATAAACGCATACGTACGTACAGAGCGCGGCGCGCCCATTTAGTTCCTCGTAAATAAAATATTTTTGAAGCGTATGAGTTTTCCCGAAAATATTTTTATGCAAAATTTATTCAAGACCGGGCAGGTGGGGGAGCTGTGTTATTTTTCGGTCTCGCCACCGGAAACTGGACTGCCGAATTAATGTGGTAGCGCTCCGCCGCAGCAGCGGACGGAGTACAAGGCCGAGGAAAATGTTGCGATAATATCTGCATCATAAAAAAGACTGGTGTTTTACATAATGCCGAAAATATCGCGACGCGCGCCATACGCGCGCACGTAGCACACGTTCCTATGTATACATGTGTGTATACACGTGCGCGACGGTACGACGCGCACGAACGGCGTGGCCTCAAGCGTGAAAATTACAACGCGCAATCGGTGCCGGTGTGCCGAGGCGACGTTAAAAACGACGACGTATATACGAGGCGAGGGTTTATCTTTCGACGGCTATATATGTAAATTTCAAGGATAGATTCTACCGCGCGCGCGCGTCGATGAATTATGTATCGGCGATGCACACACGCTTCGTTAGTTTCGTATAGTGCAATTTCAAAGAGTGCCGGTCAATTTGTCGGGTGCCTGGCATCAAAAATGTATGGGGGTCCTCCGCCCCTCCCCCTTTGTTGTTGCTGCGCGATGAATACGAGATTGCATTTGCGGTTTACAACAAATGACGCGTTAATTATAAATTCACACATCCCCGGAGTCGGATAACCAGCTCGAGCGCGCGCGCGAGCGCTCGTCGGCGAGGGATTATGACCTCGCGCAGTATATAATTCCGCTTTATTTATTGATCGTTTAATTATGTATCCACGAGAAAGACAAAGAGAGTGGGGGAGAACCGACGAAAGAGTTATCAATATTTGCACGCGCTGTCTGCCGAACTGTCATCGAGCGCCCAAATGAAATTGCAATTAAAATTTTAAACTCGGTTACAAATCAAAGACAACCGTTACCCCGCCGCTGTAATTACCAAACATCCCGTAATTATGACACCCAGCAATTATTCGATGAGCGGACAAACGAGGGGGTGGATCGCGTGGCGGGCCGCTACAATCAACGAGGGAAGGGGGGGGGGGCAGGAGGGATGGAAAATACATGGTTGCGGGAACGCAGCGGTAGCGGCGACGCGCCGGCATGCATGCCAATATCGAGGATATTGCTATCTAATTAATCGACACAGTTAATTAACCACGCGCTCGTGAACGCGCGCGCAAAAATGTCGCCCGGTGCGCGTTGAACGGGACGAGAGCGGGCGCGGCGCGAAGGCATTTCGATTTCGACAATACCGCCAATCACACCGCGGAAAATCAATTTTGACGTTTGATCGTTAACGTTCGGCTGTCCGATATACGGATGAATAAATGTACCCGCTATTGTGAGCCGGCGTGACCGCGGCCTGGCGTCGTATAACGTAACGGCTTATGCGCGCTTATATACATAAACGCACACACGTGCGCGCGGATAATAATTGGCGTGTAAATTGTAATTTCCCGTTATACGACGTTTAATATTAACGCATTATGTCGTTCGCGCTACTCGGCGGAGGAAATTGCGAGAGGGAAAACAGCAATCTGCGGGCCGCACACGCGCGCGCGCTGTGCCCAAGACGAAGACCAGGTTGCCGTAACTTTCGTCGCTGTTGTAACTTCGCAGAAACGTAAAGTGTAAATTTTGACGTTACCCACGCTGCCCGTCGACAGCTGTATGTGTTTTCCGCATAGTTCCCCCCGTCAACTTTTCCGCCGAGCACTCGACGCGAAGTATACGCGAAATAAATCTCCACGGACGCGAACATCGAAGTGAAGCCGAGGCAGATGCGGGAGAGTAAAGCAAAAGTAGAGTAAAAGGAGGAGAGCCGAGAACTTTAGCGACTTAACGCTGAAAGCTTGTAGCCTCGAAAACAAGTAGCGGGAGTGTTTTATTATTTATATATATACAGAGCGCACCATTTAATTATCGTGTCTTTGCTGTACAGTTAATTGAAACGGAACTTGAGATTAAGTAAATGAGAAGTACAATCTCCCCAGGGAGGGATTGCGCATAATCACACACACAAGAAATCGTCGTCTATCCAGCGAGGGAAATTACTACCACGAAAGAGTTCACAGAAGCAAAATTAAAAGTCCACTTTAAATGCGATTACGTGTTTACTTCGCAATCAGTTATTTTTCAGCCGCTAAAATCGCCGCCCCCCTTCCCCCCCCCCCCCGTTTTTGCGCTGTTGCCGAGTTATGGTCCGATAACGATCCGGAATATCGCAGTCGCCAAGTGGAAAGGTCAGAAATGGGTATCCACGCTTCGAGCTGGCCTTCACAATCGCCTAATGCGATTCCGATCTAGAACGCATGGTTGACCATGAAGAGGAAGCTCCGAGCAAAGCGTGTATTCAGCCATGCCGTCAAATGTGATCATTTGAAGATCGTTAGCTCAAAATTATATTAACTTCTCTCGCAGAGAATATGCCCGGAGGGAACGACGCAACAATGAAAATGTACAACGGTCCGGTAAATTAATATAATAAACGGTAAACAAACAACAGAGTGGTTAAAATGCATTTCTTTAAATATCGACGCATTTTTTCCAAACAGCATTCTTTTTTTCAGATATGCAAATGACATTCTTATGTTATAGGCAGGCCGCCAGTTAATCGCCGGCTCTTTCGTATCGCGTGTACATTATTCCCAAAGGTCCTCGTGTATCGTATCGCACTTACTGGCTATCGCCGGATCAGATTGTGGCCAGGTGGAAGGACAAAGAGAGGAGGAAATGAGACGGGAGAGGGAGAGGAGAGAACATACGCGGGCAGCAAATTACTCGGTCGCCGAGATCGGATAATTAATGTCGTGCGATTCTGCACTACAAATATATGAACTGCTCGTGTGCACGGCGTGTAGCCTGCGGTGCCCCTCCCATGTATACACGTATACATGCTGATATGTGCATTGCTATTCCAATGCGATAATTAACAAGGCAAATCGATCGTCCTCGCCATCGTTTTCTCACCTTGTTACACTGCGTCTCTCATGTCTCGCCGCGCCGAGCCGCTACGGTTCGTCAATAGACACGAATTCACAGTGCCGTTTACAGGGTGTCGCGTGTGAAGAGGTACATACATAACGCCCGCGATGCTTCGGGAAAAAGCGATAGCGATCGCGCGCGTTAAAATCCAGCCCAGATGCTTATCTCTCGGCGTGCTTGCGGGCGCGCGATATTTTTGGATTAATTAAAGTGCCGCGAAAACGAGAGAGGCAGGGCAGGCCGATAGAAATCGCCGTTTGCTGCAAATAAGTGCTAAATTTACAGCTCACTCACCACCGTCGCGTCGTTTAGCTTACTGGAATTTGTTTCTTACCGCGCGTCTCGTATTTCGTTTTACGTTCACGATGTCTCTCTCTCTCTCTCTCTCTCTCTCGATTAATTGACAGACGCAGCCTCCGTAGGTCGGGAACCATCACCTGCTCGTTGAGACGTCAACGTTTTCCCGCGGGACACCCCGTGTAATACCTGTATAAACAGGCCATCAATCAAACGTATCAATCGATATTAACATAATTTAGTCTCCAGCCAGTAGATACAGCGTACCTGAAGAGCTCGAGGTTAACTGCAACGCTAACGATAATCCGAGCCCTCTTATTTGTAGTAGCCCGAAACTACGAAAATTGAGCTAATTAATCACGGGCCTTCCTATATCTCTGCATTCATCCCGTATATTAAACAGAAAGGTGATAGCGAGAGGCTGGTATGGATGAGAAGCATAGAAACTGCTGATCAAATTACCTCCCAAGTCAGGGCAAACTCATTAAAGTTAAATTAACAGAACTTTCACTAGTTATCGTGGATAGTTATCATGACAATGAAAGGAAGGACGATAGGTGGGAGAAATACTGCCGGTGGGAAGAAATGGCGGCTCTCACTCGCCTCGGGCGGAGGGGGCCGCGAAATAAACTCTCGAACCACTTTCAGCATGAACCAAAAAACATTTCTTCTTGCAGCTTACAAAAATATCACATGGGTGGGCCTTAAAATAACGTTATCGGTGCAACAGTAATCTCGCGATACAACAACTTATCGTACGATTTGTCGCTGATATGTGACGAAGGTACGAATCAACATTTCCGAGCAACATCCGTGTTCCATCGGCGACCCCAAAATTGTCGCCCAACCTCCCCGATTCTCTCGCGATCCTCCCCTCGTCGCAATCGTAATCGCCTGATCAAGTGGACGATTGTCGTTAGAAAAATAAATATCGTGAGTCCTCTAATGGATCCCTAAGTAAATAGAGAATACGGGCGCGCGGTATAGCGCGCGGACGAATCGCACGATTCAATTCGTAGCAGTGTAATAACGATCAAGCTTGCTCGCTAACATCTACGAGCGATAACCGGCGTCAGCGCCGCGATCTCCTCGCGCGATTTGCCGGCTCGCGGGCGTCGATAATCTCCGCTTATTGCTAGAAAATCACGATTGCACATGCAACGCCGAGCCGGCGCGACGCTACGCGACTACGCGGTGCCACCGCCGGCGCGGTAATGGCCAGGTGGATAAAAGTGCTGATTGTGATTCCGGGCCGGAGTAACTGAACTGCTATTTTTATGTTTAATCTACGCGATACACGGTGACGTTAATACGATGAGATTCGCGATAGAAACCTTGTTAAAACGAATGTGTGAATGTCATACACTTTTTGCGCGTGATGCGCGTCCCCCGTCATAAGACATCTACGAGTGTGTGAATTTTTAAAAAATTTATGAATATCACACACTTTTTAAAAATTCACACACTCATGTCTTAAAACGGAGGACACACGATCGCACGCAAAAAATGTGACATTCACACATTCGTTTTAACAGTGAAACATTCAAAATGAGAATTTTTCTTTCTCGCGATACTTTGTTATCAAATTAAAGTAAAATAAAATAAGGCAATAAAAAAATCTGTTATTACGTCGATGTAGAAAAGTAAAGAAATATTAATACGCGTTTAGAAAGTGATTTTTTTGTAAGCAATATATCGTTTTTGTGCGATTTTAACGAAACAATGGAAAGATCATTAGATTTTATCCGCGCAAAGGTGATCCTGAATCATCGCGTCGTCCAACAATTCTTTTCACCGCGTTTGTCGCGCAGTTCGCCTTTCGGCCTCGATTGTACATTACACGTCGGGGACTTAGCTACCGTTTTAGCGATGCTTCAAATCGATAAGCTACCGATACTTCGCTCCCTCGGCATCGATACGACTTTCGATGCTCTCTGGGTGTCTCTACCTACTACCTACCTACCTACCTATCTACCTATCTACCCTATCTACCTATCTACCTACGTGTGATCGTTAACATTGACGCTGTAAAAAAGTAGAACCATCTACATACGTCGCCTATAGAAAGTGTGCGGGTCCGAGTCACACTGAGCGAATGTCTTTGTAGGTCTTCCAAAAATATAGCGATCACAGATTTGTATTCTCGACTCCTCTTGGACCACTTTGTACGACTAACCCAAGGTAGAAGAAAAATTACATCATATTGACGTCAAAATAACGCTAAAATAACAACAGAATGACATAATAATGTAATGATAGTAACGACATAATGAAAATAAAACATTTTGGAGTTATTTTGATGTCATTTTGACGTCTTTGTCAATATGTTCTTTCTTGTTCTACCTGGGAACAACAGCAACAAGGGGAGGGGGGAGAGACTGGAGGAAAATGAAAAAATCCCAGGGTGAAAAATAAATTTCCTCTCTCGAATCGGGAAGATATTAAGATTCGCCTGTTCGCTCTGTGAAACCGGGACGCACGCTTAAATGCATAGATTTAAACTCTTTACGGCTGATCGCCAGCTCTCTCGAATACATCGATTTCTCGTATAACGCGAATCTTAAAAAATATATATATGTGTGTGCGTGTGCACGCATATACATATGTATGTATGTGTATAGGTACGTGGATTTAAATGCGGATGATATGTACGAACGCTACATCCTCGATCGTCCTCGCTTGCGCCCGATCAGCGCTGAACAACGGTAAAATAAGCTTGATTGCGGACTAATTAGTGCGTTTTTATGGAGAATATTAAACGTATGCGCGCGCACGAGACAATACGGGTGTGAGTTTACGATCGTATTCTGCCGATATCTCACGTCGGAGATAGGCTTGACACTAAAGCCAGATACGTGGCGCAGCTGTTTCACGAATGCGATCTCAACGGCAGACACCGTTGTGACGTTAAACTCGGAATTACCCCATTTTCCATGGCGCAAGTACTATTTTCTCGTAAAACGAAAACTCGTACCCGATTGTGCGTTCGCAGAGAAGCTCGTAACAATGTTCACGTTGTGCCAATTTCTTCGACAGGACATGTAGGACAATTATTAATTAATCTCCACTCTTTTTCTGACTCACGAACAAAGTTGTATCATTTGTCTGTATAATAAAGAAATTCTTTGTTAATTTTATTGTTGAATAATTGGGTAACCTTAATTGATATTGTGCAATTAGTTTTTCTTCTAATTACTTTGTTCTTAATATAGAGAGTGTCTCATATTTATCATAATATATATAATATTTTAATAGCGCATTTTGAGATTAAGATAAAAAAATCCTAATATTTTAATCCTGAAGTTGCATTTATATGCATATTAATTTGTCATCTGTTATTCGATTGATTTTTATTGCTCAGCACTAATAAATACTTGGCGATTTAATTCGATAACACAATCTAAAATAATTAAATCTAACTAGTTGCATTTGAAATCTGTTTTTAAATTGTGTTTTTTTTTCACGAAGATAACATCAAGTACTTTTATTGCTGATATGAAAATAGTGCATAAAAATTGTATGTTTGAGAATCAATCATCTCTTGTCACATTTATCATTTTTCATTTGTTTTATATGACAAATCAATATTTCCAATAGTTTTATAAATGAAATTTTTACGCAAATACAATGTTAATAATGGATACTAAATCACCCATTTAAATATCTGATATTGATTTTAATATTCTTATAAAATAGTTTTATATATATAAAAAATTAATTTAAAAAAATGTTTGATGAAATAGATAACTTATTAAACATTAATAAATATTTCTTCTTAATATATTGCCAAAATATTAGCAGAATTATTGAACATCTGTATATTCATTTGAAATTATTACATCATGATACATTTTATATTGATACGTAAGCAATTCTAAAGTGCTCTACGTAAAAAGTTTTATACTGTGATATTAATAATTATTGGATTAACTTTCTGTTTTATTTCAAGTAATATAAAGTCAATATATCAATATGAATGAATAGACTATTGAAAGATTAATTAGCGCATTATAAGAATATACACAATTAATAATCATTAACGCGGTTTCTTTGAATAAATTAGTTGAAATATGTCACTTGACTACGATTTCCTGTTCTTTTATACTTACTATATATGTATGCATATTGAAAAATTTCAAATTGTAGTATTTCCTTCTTCCTTTATATAATTTTATTTAATTATATACCATTTAACCACGGAAAAAGAATATATATAGGGAAACGAAACGCGCAGATTTCAAATTCTATTTTTAAAATACATGGGAAGAAAAAACAAGAGAAAATACATTAACACAGATAAATATTAACGACTTTTTTCCCACCGTGCTTGATAGCATACATAAATTTATTTCTGTTATATACATAAATATGCACAAGCGTGTATACATTTACAATAAAATATATATAACTACAAAAATAATTTTACATATACATAGGTATATACATAATTTAAAAAAAATCTTGTTCCATCTTGAGATTTTCTCTCAATGAGATAACTACAAGAAAGAAGTAAAATTAGCTTTACATTCTATAAACTTTTAATCAATATATTATTTATAGATATAGTTTTACTTACCTTTCATCCTTATTTTTTTAGAAAAATTCTTGTCTATCTAGCATTAAATTCAAAAACTTGAAAAATTTTTATATACTTGATACTAAAATTAATATATTTTATCTTCGACATTCTAAAAATTACTGCAGCATTATTTATCATTTTTTATCAAACTCTTCCTCTGTAAAAGCTTCGTCATAACCGAAATATTTTCTACCTGTTATTTTTTAATTACGGGCGAGTGTAAAATTTCCTAAAAGTGTTGAAACTGTTTGTGTGGCACTTTGTAATCAATACTCCGTTATTTAATACGACACCGAAATGAGCTAGTAAATGACCGAACCGGTCAATAATACGTCAACAACAATAAGCCCTCTGAGTTTTGTATGTGTACATTCTTGAATGCATAATAGATCGATGGACGGCTCCACATTCCCCACGATTAAATATCTGTATGTATTAATCTGTTCTAGCAGATCCATTTCAGGACAATAAATCTATTGTACCTATCCGTAATATTCACGGATCCATTACCAGATTAAAATTAAAGGTAATTTGAGACTTACCGATACGAAGCGCCGTGGTGTAATAACAATATATTGATCTGCAAAATAGAAATATAAAATTCAAATTCTAGCAGCGTCTATAAAATATTTTCAAATCTCGATAAATAATCTCAAAAAACAATTATTCACTCTTTGTCAGATTTTTTTTTAATTAGATTTTAATAAAACAATTATGAAACTGTAAAATTTTTTTTGATAAAAGTAAGTTGTTAGAATGTTTTATTACTAAAGATCTTTTTTCTAATTTTTATATAGATCACTCAAATGAATGAACCAAATAAACGGAAATAATTCAATTTCCGCAAATAGAAACTCACCCAACAAATGCTTAACCACCGTTCGATGCCTCCAAGGCCTCTTCCCTTTCTCTTATTTCTTCGTTGCCGCTTCTTCATTGACACTCACACAACTTTAATTCACGGGAGATACAGTTAATTACAATCGCACGCGCGACTAATCACCAGAATATAACGACCGTGCCGCACTTAAGGCGGCAGTTCTTAACATTAATTATACGCGACGTGTATTTTATTACATCGCGGCGGAAAAACAATACGAGAAAATACCCGCTGTGCAGTAGTAAAGATATTATTTTGTAAGCTACACTTTTTGTACTTTAAACAACAAATAATTTACTCGCATTGCTGTAGGATACAATACATTCTGAATAATAAATAAATGAATCGGTAACCGATGGATAATAAACAGTCAAAATTCAACACAGCACGGGCAACTCACAAAGCACACAGTGTTATTAATAAATGATCGATACACCATGGCTTTCCGTTGAATTACTCGATCCCGGCGATTTGTGTACTGTTGTATTATGCACTAGTGATATAATCCAGCGATCCTCGTTCACAATAAAAATAATGGTTAAATTATGTCCAAATCGGTGAATTCATCGCGCTCGATGTATACGAATCTAATTCTCTTATTAATAAAATAATTGCCTATAAATACCACAACGGCATTTATAAGTTCCATTCTCTATCGCCCTTCCATTCTTATTTAAATGAACAAATCGCTAAGTAGATGAATGTATCTGTTTCAATAATCGCCTTCGGATCGGTAATCGTGCAGTAGAGTCCATTATTCTTTTTTGTCCCGAAATATTTTACGCATTATAAAATAAATATCGAATCTGCTATTCCTTGTATTTAAAAAAAAATGTATGTATAGTATTTATACAGGGTGTCCTAAAACTACCGGATCTCCTCTTCATGGCAGATTCCTTAGAAAATTTCAAGACGAAAATCCTAATACAAAAATGTCGAGGGTATAATAGTTTTTAAATGGGAAGCGATTATATTTTACGAATGAAAGTGCTCCTATGAACATAAGGAGCACTTTTAGCACTTGTTATTTCGCCGTGCCTGAGCGCGCGAAATTTCAGTCCTATCATTCGTAAAATATAATCGCTTCCCATTTAAAAACTATTGTACCCTCGACATTTTTGGAATAGGCTTTTCGTCTTGAAATTTTTTAAAGAATCTATCATTAAGAGGATATCCGTTAGTTTTAGGACACCCTGTATATGAGAAACTAGAAGGTAGAATCAGCTGAGTAGCAAAAATCGATATCACGTGAAAATGAGTAATAGATGACAGATCAATACAGCTTAAGCGTGCGAACGTTGCACGATATCATTAGTCAAGTTGACTTATAACTCGAAAATTATTGCGACCTTGACATTTTAATACTAAGATTTTCTCCGGAATACTTCAGAGTACGCGATTAAATCATTTTACGGTAATAATGAGACACTCTACATACATGTTACAAAATTTCTTTGTGAAAAATATTGCTTTCTCTTTCGTAGTTAATTACACACAAATTCAATAATAATTTGAATTTGATATAGTCTAATATATCTTAAAAGTTTATGAAAATTCTTAAAATTAAACCCATACAGCAGAAAACTTGCAGTTACATTATAGCAATGTTGCAACAAGATTGCAATCTTGCAGCAATTTTGTTACAATGTAACTGCAGGTTTTGTGCTGTATGAGAATAATAATTTGTGTCTCTATTCTTTCTCTTTAATATATATTTTACTAAAATCTTTTATTTTATAAAAAAATATCTTAAAAATTTGTTACCTTTCTGTGGAATGCCTAAGAATCCAACTTTGTTCGTGAGCATAGCATGAGTGGCTTTTTTTTTTAGAAAGCGTACGGCCGTACGCGATTGATGACAAAGAAAATGCGCATTTGATACGATCGGCTAATGTATGACGATTGCTTGCACATCGAATGATTCGCCGCGACGCATAGTTGTCCGCATGTATGTGAGAACGTACATGGGAACGATTAAAAAACGATAAACGTTACTTTATCGTGCGCACTAGTAATACTGAGGGGGATCGAAGCGACATTATCTTAAATCTCGGCTCATCTGTAAACGACTGGTGCTCGTGCTGGCGAGACAACAACAACAGTTTTTGCCTAATGCCTACTACGACTCTTGTATAATAATATAATTGCGATCACCGGCGCGCTTATAAAATTCTCTGAAAGCCCTTCGCGCAACAACATACATTTCCAACATGTGTGTATGTATATGTATGCGTATATATATAT
>JAJVSH010000066.1:0-57217 GCA_021460005.1 Tetramorium alpestre | reverse complement strand
TATATATATTTCTTCTTCTTCAACAATTTGTGATAAAACAGTGCGATCTCGCTAGAAAGCCAACAATTATATGGACGGTTGCGAACAAAATTAATGGAACAGGTTTGTGGAACGAAGATCTCTCATCTCCTGCGAAACGTGATCGCGCAAAAAACTGTTCGGCCCTTCGCAGGACGAGTTTCGAATCGCCCGTTGGATTCGAAAGCAAATCGATATTTCGCATATTCTCATATACTCTTAACACGTCACGACTCATCTACATTCTTCTACACGCACACACACACACGTCGCAAGTTCTATCGAAAAATATTCTTCGACGACTCTACACTTTGCGCGATCAATTTCAAAGCTATCAAGCTACGTTTGAGCGCTCACGCGTTCGATAATGTATATATGTTTCCCTCTTCCAATTAATCCTTTGGGAACGTTGTTGTATGTACTGTATAATTGCCGCTTTGAGCAATACTGTTTTTCACAACCAATGATTAGCTGGTAACGATTCGCGCAATATCTCCGAGGGGAAAAAAATTGCACGCGAAGATCGTTAACGAGCGCATTATTAACGCGATTGAACAGCGCCGTAAAAACGGCGCGAAATAACCAGTCGCACTTAATTGCACGCGATTATCATTGTAACTGATAAACCCCCAAAGGATTAATACCATGTCCCGAATGTGTCAATCTTTCCAATTTGCTGCTTCACCACACACATCGATATATTACGCGCGCGTATTAATTCAACCCCGTGATTTATTTAAATGACAGATTGTCGGTACTCCGTCGATGTCGTTACTCCTCATATTTCTCCTTGTGAGAGAATCTAATCAGGACGAATATCTAATCGTGGAGCGCGAAATTAAAACGTAAAATGTTCCCATTGCGTACGAAGAGAATCTCGTCGTTTTCCCATTCGCGATAAAAGCACTTTCTCGCTGAGTATAAGCAACAACTTGTAACAACTTATAAGTATAAGTCAATATCACCAACAATTTCCAACAACGCGCCACGCGCATTCGATGTATCAACGTTTCCCTCACCGGTCCGATGAGTTCAAATTGAGCCGACACATAAATCATCATCACAATAGATCATCATTTACCCGTGATAGTGTCTCGACGCTTTCCACTAAATATCCCGAATGTTCCAAATGTAAAAAACATTCGCAGGCACGTCTTTGTATAATTCATAGATACCTTCGAGCTCGAAAGACCCTTCTTTTCTCTTTTACCGGAAATTTTCTCATCCAGGAATCATCCGAACGATCGCGAATCCAATGCCGAAAAAATGATAGCAAAATCGTAATTTAATCCGCCGACGATGAAGAGCGCATAATGTAGGTGATGAAATCCTCGAGCGGTTCGTTATTCCACCAGGCTCGACAGAGAACCGCGCAAGTCCCGATGCTACGTCATTGTCGAAGGATGGGATTCCGTCGGTGGTACCGGCAACTGCGGCGTCTGCCGGTTCGAAAGCCGCCTCGGCCAGCGTTGCGGCGAGACCGGCGGCGTCGGTCGCGGCGTGTTCGGCGCGGAGCCGGCGGACAGTCGCCAGTTGCTAGTGGAGAACACGCTCGATCTACCGATGGCGGAGAGGCTGGTGTTGCTGCTGCTACAAGCCACCGCCGCCGAGAGGTCCACCCTCGACACAGCCCTGCGTGACCAGCGTCAATCAACTTTCGAAAAATTAGCAAGTCTCGGAAAAATGTTTGCAGCATCCAAGTCCGAAAATAAACATTCATTAATTTTCCTTACTTTGATAAGCAGCTTACTTTCTTTAGTAAGAAAATATCTCTTTTCTTGTTTTATTTTTATAAATGTGACAATTAAAGTGCTAAGTCGTTTCAATAAGATAATTTCAGAGAAGCACGAAGGATAAACGAAGGCGAGATCTTCCAGAGAGATTTATTCTTACCTAGAAGGCGGAGCGGATCCTCCGGTGTAAGAATGCAATCCTGCCGGTCCACTTCTCGGTCTCGATGTGGACACAATGCTGGACGACCTTTGCAAAGCTGGCGAGGGTGGCGCAGATGGTAGCATCCGGGGTGTTTGTGGAGGTGTCCTGCCGGACGACGCGCTTCCGATACTGCTGGTGGATGATTTTCTTCTCAGAGTTCTACAAATGTATGCTGTTCATTTTACATTACATTCTTTATCATCTCCGTTTGACTTTACTTTTCTAATGCATATATAATTTTTGATAAAACGTAGTTTTTTTGGCTATATTATTCTTGGATAGAATAAGGACATGTATATTGCTTTATAATTAAGAGTAATTACCGTATTTCGATGTAATTACCTCTTGGAAGTTGCCTGACGGCAAAGCCCGGTCGGACAAGTGCGTCCCATGGCGCATTTACCCTCGCACACCTCTTTCGCTAGGGCCAGTGTTTCGTAATTCCTCAGGGTGGACCTGCAAACCTCGGCGTCGGACTCGGCGAGAGCGAGGCTGGGGAATCGCTCTTTCAACCTATTACGCTCCTATTTCAAAATATAATACAGTAAACATTTAATTTAATTATATAAAATAACATTGACATTATGATTTCAAGATTTCTGTGATAGAATAGAGTTCTAACGCAGAAAGACTTTTTCATAATTGCAAATTTGAAGAAATATTCCATTTATTCATTATTTACCTCTTGTAAACGGCTAGACTCGAAGTCCTTGAGCTGCTGTTGGAAACCGACATTCGGATTTGCAATGGAACGACCGACCCTAACGACTTTGAGCGCCTCTTTCCAGGAGAGATTAGAGATACTCATGATATAGGCCACCGCAACTGTCACGCTCCTCGACATTCCTGCCAGACTGAACAAATTATCTTTATTTATAAAAATTCCAATTTTATAAATCGCAAACTTTTTTTAGATATTTGATTTAAAATATTTGTAAAGTTTTGAAATACTGTGAATTTTATTGTCAAAATTGTTGGATGTTCTTTTAATCACAGTTTCTTTCCCAATTTATCTTAATACTTAATTTACTCTTTTCTTTCCTGAAAATTTCACTCGTTAACAAAATTTACTTTACTAATTCTTTGAAAATTATACTTCAATATTTTTATTAGAAAAAAAGTATTTTTAATTTATAAAAAAAATTTTACGGAAAGAACATCCCAGCAATTTCGAGACAGCATTTGGTGCAGTAATGAACATATATCTACCAATGGATCAAAACGTTTCCGCCGCGAAGACGGGCAGCATGAATAAAATCGTTGCACAGAGAAAAATACTGCGATAAGTTCTGATCGGGACTGTCGGCGGCCAAGATGCATAGATAATGTTTGTCCTGAAACGGAATCAAGTCTTAGTCCGAGTATATTTATTTTGTAGAAAGTAAAAATCTCTCTCTCTCTCTCTCTTCATTAATGGTTTATAATCTGCACCCTTCCGTTAATTACTATTAATTACTGTATACCTAATATTATTGGTATACCTGTTAATTACTATGTACCCAACTATTGATTCTGGCTATTGATTCTAAAATTTCATACGTTTGTGGCACGTTGCTGTATGTACATCGTTTATACTCACGGAATGCAAACGGCGGGCCGTATCGTGAATAGCCAGAATATGCGTGATTTCAAAACGCTCCAGCTGATCGGGGTCCTTGCTGTCCTGATAATTACCTATATAAAGACCAGGCAGCACCTGCGAACAATAACGCGAGGGAATTATGAAGATGACACACCCTTCGCAGCGAGTCTCAATTAATATTCAGCACTTGACATTAAATTCCCTGTAATCAAGGGCATTCAGCGTTTAAAAAACACGCAAGACCATCACTTTAAATAATTCATCAGATAATTTTATCATTCCTCCCATCGTCGTCGCGGTACTGACTCAAAATACCGAGCCTCCTTCGTTTGTTTGGCGAAAGATTACTTACGATTGGACGACGGAGAAATTCAGGTCATACCGGCGGGGGGAGGGAGAAATGCAAAGCTGCGTGATGGATTCGTGATGGCCGTCGACGGCGCGGTAATCTTAGATTAACTTACTGTTTGGCAAATATTGAATTTTGATAGAAGGTAACATTTAAGCTACAGAGACCGGCGGGCATACATTAGCTTTAATCATCGTCCGCACGCTCTGTGTTTTCCCATTCCATGATTCTCCGACTAATATTGATTCACTTTTTAACGACGATTTCCCCTCCAGAGGGGTCGTCCTCTCATTGAATTCGGGGATCAGGTTAACGCGACGGGCGATAGGCAAATTGAGACGTTCAGAGAAGCAATCGTTGCGGTAATCTCCTCGACGTGTGTGGCATTTATTCTCTCGTTGCAATGGACTATCGCGAAAGTACCCATTCTTTCCCGGCGCAGGTCGTTAGTCTCGGTCCCCCCGCGATTTAATTTCATTCGAACTGTTCTTATCGTCCGGTGATTACCTCTTCTCCCGCGCCGTAAGTGCCGAGTTCGATCCCTTCTCCGCATTTCCACGCGTGGATTTTAAACGAGAAGGAACGACCGACTCGACGAGACCACCGTGAGCGATCCGCCGAGCGAGGCGGTCGATCGAAGGGAGAAGGAGAATCAAAACACGAAAAAAAAGGAAAGAGAACAGTGCCGTTCGTTCAGCGAAGACAAAGAAAGAAATAATAAGCTAGCTGTCGCGTGCAGCGCCGGCGAATTGTCGGCGAAAATGCGACTCCGAACGCTCGTGGTCTCCTGGTGTGTTTGCGCGATTCACAGCAGCGTGCTGATATCATCGGAGCATCGATCGCCCGACACGACGTCGCGATCCGCCTATCATCCAGCCGGTGACATCAAAACCCTTCCCGTACATCCTCCGGGAAACATTCTGAACTTGTCGTCGCCTGTTCTGCTACTTCCGACGCCCCGACCTCGTTCTTCATCGAGAGACAGCGTGAACGCGAAGCTGGCCGAGGGAACGGAGCATCGAAGGAAGACGACGATGATCGATCGCGGGACGATCATCGAATACTCCATGAAGCACGGATTGCATCATAAAAAGAGAAGAAAGAAATGCAGCTGCCGAAAACGAGACGGTCAAAGAAGGATAAAATCATCGTTGCTGAGAAGAAGGGCGCTCAAGAAGCTGAACGAATTGTCTATCCTAAAGAGCCGCCGATTTACGTTCGTTGATATTACAAATGTCCCCGCAAGTACTCTGAACTTTACGTCGAAATCGAGGACGCCGCATCGCCGTTTTATGGGTGTCGCTCTCGCAACGACCGACGCTATCCCGTCGACGAAGATAGCTGCGAGGGAAACTGACGACCGAACCGGCGGGACCTACCGGCGGAATTCCGCTCGTAAACGATGCCAGATCGAATGCATGACGAAACATTGTAAGATGGAAAGGAAGCGAAAGATAAACATTATCGACGTACTCGATCGGGAATTTCCTCGGTATGATCTCGGGAATGAAAGCTTCACGAGCAGAGACGCGATCAAATTCGCTGGAGAATCTTCAGGCGGATCTTCAAGCGATCGTAGAATAAGATAGATCGCTACGAGATGATAAGCTTCGATATATGCGCGTGATATAATGTATGAGATATACAATCAAAAATTATATCATAATTTATAAGATGATTTATAACAGAAACTTTGACACCGTTAGGCAACACGTTTTGAGGAAAAAAGGTTTATATGTAATACAAATAACTTTATATTCATGTGAATAAATAAATCGTTTTAAATAGCTGAATTTCAGTAAAAAATATATGTAGATATAGAAGAAATATATAATTAAATACACTTGAAAAAGACAATTATAAATATTATATAAATATTATATAATATTGTTTTAACTCGTTTCTTTTTCGAAATTGCTTAATATTAAATTTGTATGTTCCGCCATTGTTAAAGTAATATAGTAGTTATATAATTTTATTTTAAAATAAAATTGACATAATATTTTCTATTTAACACAATCAACATCATCATGTATTATCGAGGTTTATATTATGTTTATTTTATGTTATTAATTTATGTTACATTTTATGTTACATAATTTATAGCACATGCGTAAAATTGGTTTCCTTTCGAAAAAGAAACACACATTAAAAACTATAACGAGAATACGCGAATAAAATTACAAACTGATTACTCATTTAACGGTCCTCATCGTGTTTTATAAATCATCGTCGAAGGTGAATTAGCGTAAATGAAGTTTCATTTCGCAACGTTTCTCTGTCAAGTTTATCTTTTACACTCCCGTTTCGCAATTACGAGCGTACGATCGCCAGACGTAAAGTTTCATTATTATCAAGCGTATTACGTCGGTCGTTAAGCACGAGGTTACGACAGCGCTAGGTAAGTCGTTATATTGAAATGCGTTTAAACAAGTTGTCGAGTAATAAAGGCGTGAAGTCAATCCTTCGGTCAGAATGGAACTTATAATCTATAAAAAGAAAAATCTCCTCACCTCGCTGCGACGAGAGGAAACAGATGCATTTAACAAAGATCCATTGTTTAATAGCATTTACAAACTGGAGTAACAACAAATAAATATCATTAGCTCTTATAAAGAAGAAAACTTAACTTTAAAGAATATTAAACAGAATTATTTGACAAACAACTCAGATCAATATTTCTCTTTCTTTGATTTCTCATTTCGCTTTGTTCTGCAGAAACAAACTTGTCTTTTAAGACAAATTCCTTTAGATCCTTCAGATGCTTGGGTACCTTCGTTAAATCTTTTGTAGTGGCCAATTAGTTGTTAGTTGTTAATAGGATAAAGAAGGCGACACGAGAAGCAAAATCGGATATTTTAAAAAGGTAAAGGCTCTCTCAGATATTCAATTAATAGGTAATAAGAAAGACTAATAATTGAAAATGCAGGAAGCAACGGATTCAATATTATCAAATAAATTATACGAGAGTCGCTAAATAAATGCAAATTAAATATCAAACGTTTCTATATCGCTTTGAGACTTGAATCTGTACTGAAAAGGATCCAAAGTAGTAAATACTTTATATATTCATTTCGAGGAGAATCAGATACGTCCCGTACGATTTCCAGAAGCTACGATCCCTCCGACTCGATCCGCGTTTTCCGCGGTATGAAAAATGCATTTCGTTTCCTTCTCTTTTCCTTCTAAAGCCGAACGACAGAATATCGATCTGAGAGTATAAGCTGAAGCGACTTCTTACCTTGTTCATGCCATTCCCCATGATGCCGGCGCGATGATGATCGCGTTCCTGGTGTTACCGTCGTTACTTAAAAACGTGAGTCCTCGTGCGCGAATCTCTGTTAAGCCGCCGTCATCTTCAGTCTCTTGAGCTTATTTCTCGACGATCCGATTCGATCCTCGTCGGCAAGCAGGCGGTATTGTTTGTCAAGCAGCATCGTCAACTTCGCTCGTATCATCGGCGGCACGCAGCGCGAAAATACATGGACCACGTGTCTCTCGATTCCATCGACCATTTCCCTCGACACGAATGTGGTATTCTCACCCTCTCCTCTTCCCTGTGTCTGTTCTATTGTCTGACGCCTCGATAATTTATTCCTCTAGCACGCTAATCGGTGATTTATTCCAGCTCGCGATAACATTATCATGCATGACGTCATTCTGCATTTTTCACTGCGCCTGAGGAGCCGCGCTTATCGCCTCGTGCCTCCTGATAACGGCGGGACAGCTGCATCTGCCTGTGTAGCGCGAGGCTGCGTTCGAGAGAACAGGGGCATCCGGCACGTTCTGATTCTCAAAGCACGAGCGCGCATTTATATTCAAGGCTCGCTTTTCGCGGCCTCTTTTATCGGCGAACTACTTCCGTATGTTCGTCCCGACGGGGAGGATTTCCATTTACATGCGGATTCGCTCTCTCGCCTGGCCTCGGGCGGCGGTCATGGGAAAACGGGAAAAGGGTTCTAAGCGGACCTTCGCTGCGATCGACCCTCCAACGCGGCGTAGTGTCGCGGGAAAATAGTACCGTCCTTAGGACGTTCCTGCGGCGACCCTGCAAGAAGAAAAAAAATCTCGATTGAAAAGAAGCGTGGACGCGGGAGACAGGTGATCGGCGCAGCGAGAATAACAAGGTGGAAGGAATTTGTCTTGGGTATCGATTAGCGATACATGGGGCACGATTGCCTCGCTCGAAGGAAACGTGCGCTTGTTCCTTCGAGAAAGTGGGACAAGTTATTGATAAATTGCCGTCGCCGGCGTGTGTCGCGTGATCTCGCTCTTAAAAGAAAAAAAAACGCGCTAATGCAAAACGACGGATTTCATTTCTCGAGGCAAACGACGGCGCCGCGCTTTTAAATTATGATCACGTCGAGGGCAGCTGCGTCCTTGCGGAACGGAAATGGCAAACATCCGCGAAGGACCGCGAAAATCCCTGTTGAAATCGACCGGCATTGTTTCAGAAAACGGACAAGGACGGAGTTTAAAGAACGCGAACTTATCGATTGCTTCAAGATCAATAAGATAGATTATAAGGACTCGGCTACCTGGCAGTACGTTAACCCACTTTGCCGGTAGCGCAAAGCCGGGTGCATTTAATGGTGCCCGATCTACCTAGATTCGGTTGCCTTCAAATTTCTCCGATGCAATATTTAAGAAGGGCGATTGATCGT
Source organism: Tetramorium alpestre (assembly GCA_021460005.1). Classification (NCBI taxonomy): domain Eukaryota; kingdom Metazoa; phylum Arthropoda; class Insecta; order Hymenoptera; family Formicidae; genus Tetramorium; species Tetramorium alpestre. The sequence continues at coordinate 48,669 of JAJVSH010000066.1, read as the reverse complement.
AGCATGGAGAAAATTCTATTCACTGCCACGGACGCCGACAGTTCCCGGAAGAAAAATAGAAAAATAGCATTTCCGTGGCCAAAGTGGCGCGCCGAAATATATGTGTTTTGCCTGCACTCGGATGTAGCAGAAGCGAAGCTGCATGCGTTTATGTAAATTCCGGCTCAATATATCGGTTCGATGCTGACGCGATGCGATTTTGCTGCATAACGGCAAAACACATTTTGCGATGCAACATGCGCTCTGATTTCGCTCGCCAAGGCGAAATATATCGAACGCGCGCGAGGCGTTGTCACGGCACCTCGCTCGCCCGCACGTGTTTACTTTCGAAATGAATGAAACGCCATCGAAATCGAGTATCGATGTAATTGCGCCACGACGACGGTCCAAGAAATTTCCGCGTTTCCAGTCGGAACGTATTATTAATTTGGTCGAGCGCCAAGAAAGAAGTTGAAACTATATTGACGTGACTGAGAGTTATATTAATTGCGGCCACAACTCGCGGACTCTTCACGACGACCTCGCAACTTGATACTACGTCGCCAGTTAGTAAGTATGAATTATGAATTATAATCTGTTGAAGTCACACGAAGTTATAAACAATCTTGAGAAATACATGAAAAGAGACTCGAACATTAAAAAACTCTTTCAAATGTGATTTCGGAGAAGATTTTAAAACAGAAATTTTACAGAATGTAAAAAATTTTAAAAGAAAAGAGAAACCACGTTAAACGTAACTTCAGAAAAGCTTATTCGTATGTAAAATTGACTTTAAATGCAATATAATTTTTAATGATTTTAAATTATAATTTTAAATGTAATATTGTATAACAAATTAAAAATATCACAAAGCACGCTTTTACATTTTTTAAACTTTTAAATTAATACCACAATCATAGCTGGTAATTTAATATTTGTAAATTAAATACTGGAAAGTTTAAAGGATTATTTTCGTTAAATTACATTTTCAATATTTTTGAAAATTATTTTATTCACGATGAAACTTTTACCTCGAAAGCAAAACATTGGCCGTTAATAGATTAACACTCCACCGTGATGAGAAGCCATAAATTAGTGATTGCAATACCGGAATAAAATAATTATTTTTCATTATTTATCTACGTAATTTAATCTTTGATCGATGATAACAGTATTATATTGGCGTTGTGTGTATATAAAGAGTATTTACATAATACAAAAATAAACATAATAAATACGTAAAAATGTATATTTCATTTATTGTTACAAAAAGAGACTATAAAATTCTCTAATTAGCCTAATTTAATAATAATCTAGATAAAACGATAAAAGATTATTTTAAAAAAGAGTATCACATTTCGAAGCGCAAAAATATCGGTATTACAATCACTAGCATGAACGTGAATAATCTCCTATCAGGATATTCGATATTGTCCAGATTTGTGGATATTCGCAACTGGGGACGCCGCTATTTTACTACTGCATGAAGTTATCAATTTGCCATTCAGATTCAAATGCAATTGCATGCGAAAGCGCAGCGCACATCCTCCCAATGTTGACCTACTCTTAAAATAAAACTACGAGCCGATATGTGCAGCCGGTAAATCCAGCAAAAACCAATCGTACCCGACGAATTGGATGCTGTCACTCGAAGCGTTTTCACGATAAACTTTTCTCTCATACATATCAATTGCATATAAAATTAATTCATTAAAATCGAGTGTGTCAGAGACGGGCGCGCGTAATATCGTAAAATCCTTTCGTCAATTATATCCACATCAGCTCTTCGACCCCTTTTGATCCCTCGATCTTTGAGCTCGCTTTTGATAACCTCGCGCGCATATCGCGATTTAGCCTGTAATTAAGCTAAAAGCTGTACGTATTATAAATGATGCGGCAAATTTGCAGCCGGTTATTTCTCTCTCGATACAGAAGGGACGAATGGAGCGCTTAAACGCAAAAACGCAACACTTATTTACGCACAAAATAACAAGACAGCTATGAAGATTAATTAACGATTTCACTCGCGATGAACAAACACTTCGTTAAGAAACGTCGTTTAATTCGACATCGAGGATCAATTGAGAAGCTGCCGAAGAGAGAAAGGATAAAAAAGAGCGATTCGATTCGAGACGCACCTGTATAATTCACGATCCACACTGATATCGCAAGTAGAACCGTCGGGGAGAATCCCTTTGGGAGAGATCGCTCTCCGTTATCGCGGATTAGCTCGTTGCACTCGCGGGACGTTATCTCATCTCTCTCTCTCTTTCTCTCTTTCTCTCTCTCTCTCTCTCTCTCTCTCTCTCCTCCCACTCTTTCTCTCCCTCTACCTCTATCTCATTCTCTTTCTCTTTGAGAGCAACCGGAATGGACGAGAAATCGTTTGCACTTCGCTCAACTGCTTCCGCAAGGAGAAATTCCCAAGGCGGCTGATCGCGGCGGATCGCGCCTCTTTAATTCCATCGTTCGGTTACACCTCTAGCCTCGTCTATCGCACACCGTTGCAGCGGATTGCACACCGCAATTTGTGTACGTTCCTATCTCCCTCTCTTTCTTACCCCTTCTTCCCCCTGCGCTCGCTCACTCACTCACACTCTCTCTCTCTCTCTCCCTCTCGGTGGCTCGACGGAAGGGCGCGTCGTATGAAAACTACCCCGCTATCGGTGAGCAACGAACACACCGGTTTCCCTCCGGTGGCGAGAGGTGAGAAGAAAGGGTAAAAGAGAAAGAGAAAAAAAGAGAGAGAGAGGGAGAGAGAAAAAAGGCGGGGTGCACGCAAAGTGGGAGGGAGGGGAGAAACTGGACTGCGACGATGAGGAGAAGCAGGGAGAGGGTGGCGGAACAGCGGCTAGAGCAACGTGCAGGATAGTGGGGTAGATCCTATCGCCGCGCGCGAACAGCCTGCCTCGAATGCGCGTTTCGCCAATTTCGTCATGACACGGCACGTCCTGCGGAGGGATTCCGCGCACCTGAGACACCTCCTGGGAACGCTGTCAGGACGCCAGACGGAGTTGACGGACGGCTGGGACGGTGCACGCCGTCGAGGATGGTCGCGCACTTTCGAGCTCTTGAAGCACTATCGCGATCGATTGTCGCCGGTGGACGGCGTTCAGTCCTGCTGGGCCAGACGAGCCTGGTGGGTGCCGGTGGCGAGACACCGTCGGAAGAGACACGATGTCGTTCTCTCGGAGCTGCTCACTCGCCACGCTGGACCCGGAATTGGAGACGCTAGTGTCTGGACCCACGACGAGGGACAGGGACAATCATATCACTCTCTCGCTTTCTTTCTCTCTCACCCTTTCTCATTCTCTTACGTAGGAGCCGACGCAGACGCCGCGAATGCCCAACGTCGTCGTTCTCACCCCGTTCGCGGGAATCTGCGTCCCGTTCAAATTCATTGCCATGAGGTGGGCGAGGATGAAGGTGGAAATCTCGTAACAGATTTGTCGCGACGCGACGGGAAGGGGTAGAAACGCACGAAGCGCGGTGGGGATCGGCAGGACCGAATTGAGACGGTTTGGATCCTGGCTCGAGACGAAGAAATCTCCTGCCCTCATGGGATTCTGATGACATGGGGAGCGTAGAAAGATTTTCTGGAATTTATAAAAATATTGTAATCTGTACTGGCTCTAACCAGACACTGGATCTAACCAGATAAATAATAATGCTGTAACTTTGAGTCGGAAATCTACAATTAAGAAACAGAAGAGAATTCCCGCGAGTCTGAAATTAGAGTTCCCATGCCGCAAGATCAGCGAAATCCTCGTTTGGCTTGAGGGCTGAAACTCGTCACGAAACACGACGATCTTCTAAGCCGAGAGACAGCAGCCACACGTTCCGCGACGTTACCGGCGACGTGTCGGAGGGGGTAATCCGCCCCTGAGGGTGAAAACGTCGAGAACGTCGGAGCGAGCTCGCGCAGAAGCCGCTCGATAAAGACCGTTTCTCACCCCCTAATCTCCCCTTCCTTCCCCCCCTCGACCCTGCCCTACAAACGAGAAATCTAGTGTAGTAGGACTCGCACACTCGGGCTACGCTTGCGTCGTGCCGGTCAAACACGCCGGTGTGTGTGTAAAGTACGACGCGATCCTGAATGGGCTTGCATCTCGCCGAGAAACATGTTGCCGAGGCACGTTCTTCTAACTACCACGATACATCTCGAGAGAGCGAGGGAGGCTGCACTGAGAGAAAAATATAGTTATTTTTGGACCCAATCACAATTTTATAATATTTCTAACACGAAATATGATTAACTTAACTATATGCATAATTATGTTAACCATAATTATCATTAGAAATATTATAAAATTGTGATTGGGTCCAAAAGTAACTAAATTCTTCTTTCATTGTGGCATCGAAAGCGAACAAAAGCAAAAAATGCGTTTCAGCCAGCTTCGCAAATATATAAATAAAAAATATAATAATTTCTCCTATAATTTTCACCTATAATTGCACAGTATAATTACAGTATAATTACACTGCAAAAAAATCTGATTAAAAACGGACGAATCAGAAAACCTTATAGGATTGATTAAATATTCTGATTATTATAATAGAAATTCTGGTTATTATAAGTTATAAAATATTGAGTTTTATTATAATAAGACCAGAATTTCTATTATAACCAGAATTTCTATTATAATAACCAGAATATTTGATCAATTCTACAAGATTTTCTGATTCGTCCGTTTTCAACCAGAATTTTTTTTCAGTGTATAATTACAATTAAAATAATAATTTCTTCTTCTACTGCAATATTCTCTTATTTATACGCACTATAATCGATACGCAAAATATTTTTGGTACCTCGTTATTTACCCGATATTTACCCTACGTTTATTAATTGATGATGAAACACGATATTACCTCGTTAACTCGGTCCATCATGAATCTCGAAGAGAGAACGTTGGAAATCGCGACAATTGGGACCGGGTTTGCACGTGAAAAAGCCAATGGCTCTCAATTTCATGTGCGCGGATGGATATCATTCTGATAACTATCTGCGATACCTGCGGGCGAATTAACGTCAACGAGGATCGATTCGTCCGACGTCCGTTATAGCTTGCTATCAGACACCGCATATTCATTTGCGCGATGGGATATATTTACGTCCTGGGACGTAAATACATCCGACTCCATTACGCGGAGATCGTCACCACGTAACGTAATAATAACGATGTATAATTTGATCGCCGTGCTAATTTCGCCTCATTAATGCGTCAATGTGAAACGTTACCCACTTGACGACGCGAATAGGGAAAGATGACATCATGCTGGTGTGTTTTAAGGGAGGAACGCGAGAAATAGCTACCTCGACTCTTCGTCATTCCGCTTATCCAATTTTATATCATGGACACGAATATCCACTCCGCTGTTGAAACAGGCGCTCGAGAGACATGAATTTTTGGAGACCCAATGGATTTTTTTAAATCTGGCCAATCTTTATAAAATCTACCCAAGCCGCAAACAAACACGAAAATGTTAGATTGATCGTGGAAAGCAATACTTTAAGAAATCCCATAAAATATTTTCCTTATATTGTTAAACAAAATAATCCATTACTTTCGCTTTTCACTCTCGAGATTTTCTGTACACTCAATCTTTAAAAATGATCAATCTTTTTAACTAAAATAATCTTAAAACAAAAGGAAAATGTAAAACATTTCTCTTTGAACCTGATAGAATATTTTTACACTCTTAAATGAATTCGCATTGCTGTGTTCAGTGATTAATCTAATAATATAGGTATGGTGTATACGTGCATAATATTATACGTCACCCCGTGTGCGGGCAATTACGTCGACGCGTTTCAAAATTCATCATTTATGTAGAAATCAGAAACATAGACTACTTTATTTATAACAAAAAATATATAATTGTATACATAATACTAAATTGCATTTATGTAATGTATTAATATTTTGTTTTTTTTTTACATAGAAATTAATTCTCATACACAGAGATAATACAATATATGTTTCTGACGTAAGGACATAAATATTTATTATTGTCAATACAAAAATAGAAGTAATACTGTAACATCACCATAATCGCTTTTTCTCGCAATATAAAGCGCTTGTCGTCAGCTATTGATGTTTCAATTTTTCCTCTACAGCGGAAGCCTTCTTTTCAGCGGGAACATTGCAGATCAACATCAAGCCGAGGAGTACCAGGGAAGTTCCGCACCACCAGATCAATGAAGTGGATTCGTCAAACACGATGGAGCCTACGAAAGCCTTCAACGAGGACCAGAGGTATTTATAAAATTTACAACAATGCACTTTAAAATAATGTAATCGGGGCATTCGATATCTCGCCGTGTTCTTCAATTATTAATTAAATTTTTGCTATCGGAACTAATGCATTTAAATTTCACTCTTTCTTGTGGAAATAAAAACACAAGAGCTACGAAAAACATACAGAAGCTGTGGGATGTTTTAAAAAATATTTATGTTTCTCATCAGTTTTAGATCTTTCGACCAAACTCTTTTTTGTTGTTATTGCATCGAGTTAGATACATCCTGCGGAAATATAAAGTCTTCTATTATTTTTCGCAATTTAAAGTTGTTTATGAAAGAAAGTAAAATATTGGAGATCAATGTGATCGGCGAGCCACGTGTTTGACATGGGGCAATATATAGGACAAACTATATAGACATGGACATATAACTGCAGCTTTATTTCTTGAGAATTATCAATTCGGTCACATTCTTAAGTTTAAAGCACCTACATCCTCGCAAATCCAATCTCGTAAATATTTAATTTCACGCCGACGCAATCGACATATGGGTCGTTTTAGTAGCTATCGCGCGAAATCGATTTTCACGAAAGATTATGGAAAATTCTGTCGTAACGTGTAAACGGAGAAAGACACTTGTTCCTACGTTTCTGTTCATTTCCATTTAACAGATTAAAAAATGAATCAGAGCTTCGCTAACGTTTCACGTATGGGATGAATAATTTTTACAGAAGATAACTTTTAACAGGATGGAATGGAAGGAAAGAGAATAGAATCCGTTCCGACAGATGTAACAAACGCGTGTAATTATTTGTATTATTCTAATAATAATACCGGCGTAATGCATTTCCCAGCATATAATGTAACGCTATCGAGATTGCGTTTCAATAGCGTGTATCATATCGTATAGTTCTCGTTCAATCGCCACGTACCTGCGCGCATATAATTGCTATGACCGCATTGTGCACACTCGCGGAATTGCGTCTAGTTTGCGAAACAACTTTCACTCTTTGCGAACCGACTCTCGGAAGTATATCGGCCCGTCGGTTATAGACGAATAATTGCCGCAGACAAATGCCCTTCTACAGATTATTTCCCTTCGCCGTTTCACGCCATTATCGTTGTTAAAACTTTCTCAAAAATAAATACCCAGCCCGATGTTGCGTCGACGGACTAATTTTTTTTTCTACGATAAGCACGATGGATGATCATGTCCTGTCACGACCGTCATAACAAGTTCTCCAATTCAAAGGCGAGGACATTTTCGTCGAGGAAAAGCCATCATTTATATAATATGATAACTTTTTAATTCAATTAATTAAAATTTTCATTCATCATGCTTTTACAAATCACGAATTAAAATTCTGTTGACGTAGAATTTCCTTAAAATTTAATTAAAAAATATATATTATTAAATTTATTTAGAATTTTCTGCATAAAAATTTATATATAAATTTTTCAATGACAAATTTTTTAATTTTGAAGTCTATATTTCCTATTGGCAAAAAATATCTAAATTTCTAATTTGTAATTATTATAAGTCGTGAATTAAGATTTCATTAGAGTAAAATTCTCTTGAAACTTTAATTGAGGAATAATGTTACATTATTTATTTAGAGCCTTGAAGCTTCTTTATTCAATTATTTTAATACAATTATTAACATCTCGAGATTTTTGCTAAATCGAGCGAAATCTAACACTGGGATTACAGTCGCGAGAGAAAAGTTTGTATTAACCCGTTATCTAATGAAAAAAATTATTTACGAGATTAATTACAAGATTTAACAACTCACCGAACAAACATAGGTCGTAGCTGCACTGGCGACCGTTATCGGCAAAGAAGAACCGCTGGCATGAAGCGCTTTGACAAAAAACGTGCATCCTACGGTGTTGCACACGATCATAAAGATGAGAAGCGCTCCTTTTAGAACCAATGACGACTACCGCAAAAAAAAAGATAAACATGTAAACATTATAATGCTCTACATCTTTATATTGTCTTTTACTTCTCGTTTTTAAGTTTCTCTAATGTTTTTAACCTCTTTTTAAATTTCAATCTTCAATCATAAATCGTCTCATGTAATAATCAATTTTAAAGCTGCGTAATATAATAACATGCAAATATTGTTAATTTAAAACAATTTAAAATATTTAGAGGAATATTTTTAAATTTTAGAGGAACATATTTCCGTATATATTTTATACAGAAAATGCATATTAATGTACATTGTCAATATTATCCTTCAAACTAAATTGTTCTTTTCCATTAACGTAAACTGAATCCTTGGATCATTTATGTTCGCGCTCCATTAAATCTTCAATACACTTAGAAAATTCTGAAAAAAAATCAAGAAAGTATTTATTGAAGTGTAAACTAAATGTTCCAACTATTGATTGTAATAAAAGTTTTAATATTTAATTTTTATTGTTTTGTGAGGAAACGCTCAAAAAATTTAGATAATTGAAATCGCTCGGACAAAAATAGCCTAAGAATTCAGTTTGAGAGTTATGAACATTTATAACGTGTTTATATAGCAATGATAAATAATAATTATAAATATTTGTAATATAAATTCCTTAATAATAAAATTTATTTCTTCAGGAAACCAAATTTAAATATAAATTCGAAATCAAAACTCGCGTCTGAAATCCACTTCATCTCTTTGCCGGCGATTCGAATCGGCCGCCTAACTCACCAATGACGACGCGTCAGCGCCACCGGCGAGTTTGCCTAAAAGACTACCAGCGGTCGCAAAAATTCCAGCGACGACCGCGAGATGCGCCCCGCCACCGTCGCGTCCTTCCATATCGGTGGGGCGATACACGTGAACGTCCGGAAGTCAACGACGTCGTCGAGATCGGTCGGCGGTGCTCAAGGTCGTTTCGCAGCCGAGGCTGCCGAGGGAGCTGACAATGAGAGTGGAGAACGCGCGGAGAGCGGCACCGCACCGTCCCCAAACGATAAGATTATCTCTCTTATCTGCTCCCGCGACCGAAAGCGAGGAGCCACTTCGTAGACGACGACGAGGCCGCGATCGAGCGCGATCGCACAGTGGCACGACCGCGAATGACGGTGAATGAGTCATCCGAACACGCGCTTCGGTGCGTTGACGGCGCGGGCGCACGAATCGTGATTTAACGGAAACGGAAGGGAAAACTCGATTTGGAGTATGCGGATCTGGTCATTCCGGAACTTTAATCGGGAAACGTCAATCATGTGACTGACGCGGGTCTTTCTTAGCATTCCGCTTCGTTGATTGAATCGAATTTCAAGAATTTACATTGCGCTCGATAAATGATGAATGAGCGAAACATTTTCTTATTCGTATGCGTTTATAACGTATTTNTGATAATTATAAATACATATTACATAATTATAAATAATTTTAATAATTAATATTATATTATATTATGATATAATATATTATATTATATTACATTATAATAATATAAATATAATAATTATAAATAAGTATTATATTATTATAAAGTAGTATATTATTAAGTAATAAAAATCTCTTAATCGTTAAATTTGCTTCTTCTGGAAACAAAATTTAAATAAAAATTTAAAATTCGCGGTTTCTTCCGCTTCTTTGCTGCCATGATAAAAAATAAATTTGAGCATCTTACATTAGATTTGATGTATGTTTTGCAGAAGCATAGTTGCGAGAAAAGAAAAGTGGGACATTATCGCACGCGCTATCACACGTACAACATGACAATGCGTTTCTCGCGATACATGTCATACACACGTGACAGCGATAATGTCATGTAATTAAAGTTAGTCATACTTAATTAAAAAAAGTGTACGCTATATCGGATGATGAATGGCACGAAGCGCGGCCCGGGAATTTGCCGATTTATGAAATCCAGCGGAGCGCGGAGCCGATTCACGCTTCGCCGATCAGCCCGTCCGTGTAGCTGGGAATTCCGAATGGCCGCGCGAGCGGACGGAGGGTGCACCCCGCTTATCGACCGGCTGGCTCAGAACGATTACGCAACAACGTTACTCCGGCGGGCGAGGCGGAAGTATCCGCGGCGAGGTATCGAGCCGATCGGCCGAACGTCGCAAGCGTGCGCGCGCGCACCTCCGTTCCGTTCGTTCGCGATTCGAGCGAGCTGAAGCGAGCCGCGAGTCCGGTCGCTCGGGAATTCTCGGCGGCGTGGCGGGACAGAGAGCGACGCGCGCCGAGCCCGGCCGAGGCCGGCCGAAGGCGGACGAGGTGCGGCGAGGCGTGCGCGGGCGCGATCTCTCGTAGGTAGTTTAAAAATGGCGACCGACAGGTAGACGGCTTCGCGGCTGCACGCGCTCGCAGGCACGGGGAACGCGCGCGCGAGCGTTTATTCTCGCCAGCAGTGGCCGTCTCCGCTTGCGCGGATTATGCCGTGGATCGTCGCGTCGCGATTCGGGCGCGAAGCGACGCGACGTGAATGAACCGCCTCCGCCGCACGGGCCCGAGAGTGCGTCCGTCACCTCCTCGCTCCGTCGGTCGCTCGTCACATTCCGCTGGCGCGATCGCGATCGCACTGGAAATAGGGGGAGAAGGAAAGCGGACCGCTGCCGCGTGCCGAGCCGCGCGTTTGCATACGTAAGTACAAACGAGATAAAAAAAGGAGAGAAAGAAAAAAAAGAGAGAGAGAGAGAGAGAGAGTGGATCCGTTTCCCCCCGTCGATTTTCGGCGCATCGCTCAATCGCGCTGATCCGTCCCCGCGAGAATATCCCACCCCCACCCCCGCGCCTTTCTCACGTTCCCGTGAGATCCTGCGCGATACGCGCCTGGCTGGCCGCGCGTCCTGGCCTTGATCGCGCAACGGCTCCGGTTACCCTCCGAGAGCCGATGTAATTGGCAGGAAGTGGAGCCCGGTCTGCCTCGACGACGTGTGCGTTCAACGCGCTGCGCTTTTAATCGCGCGAGCGCGAGGGGCAGGAGGTGAAAGGGTGCGATGAATTTCCTGCTCTGCCTCTAGCGGCCTTCCCGCACCTTTCCGTGATTGTGCGCAAAGTTGACCGGACGCAAGGCTCGATGTGCGATCAGCAAGTATCTCCCATGTATCTCTCATGCGTCACAGATTCGTCGGGAAATCGTGCAGCCGATTGGAAATTTCTTCTTAGAAAGGAACACCGAGTGCTCCTGCTTTAACTGCTGTTTTCTAAAAAAAATTATTAATTTCTCTTCCTGTTTGGCTGGCGGGTTTCTCCTTTAAGGAGCGACAGCGCGATTTATTGAGACCTGTGTGCTCAGCTCCCGTTTTTTCCACAAGTCAGCCTCCGAGATGTAAAACTTGTGCTTCGTGTGCCGAGCTTGTGGAATGTTTAAATATGTACATACACTCTTGAGCCAGTGACGCAACGTATTACCTGAGATTAAGGCTAGAATTTATTGCGGATGTGTTACAGGCACGCATAGTCTATATACTTAATACGGAGATTTTCTTTACGTCGTATGTAATCGAAGGGAAAATGTATACAGAAGTTTCAGCAATTTCCGCTTGAATGCATTGTTGTTCTGTCTATAAGGTGTCAAGGATGTTAAAGAATTCTCAAGGTAGACGCACCGATCTCGTTTTTGTGTAAGAAGTATTTTTAGAGACGCACGATTTTAAAGGAACATCCGTCGATGCGTGTTAAATCATCGTTATTTCATAAAGAGCTTGTTTCTTTTGTCAGCGGGTATGAACATTTGTGCAAATATTATATGTTTACTTACCTAAGTACTTGATAAGTTTGAGGGAGCACCTGGTTAAAATTTGCTATCATTCCCGCCAGATAACTCGGGAGGGATCAGTTAAGTTGCGTGTGCGTTATTGAAATAAGTGAAAATCCCCGATTACGCCAGAATGACGTCCGGTGTTTATCGAAAAATTTTTAATTATCTGAGAATGAGATCTTGGCTTTGCAAGCGTAAAGGTAAAGCCGCTGGATTTACATTACTTAAAAAAAAAAATTTTTTTTTCAATTTTGTGATTGCCTTCTCAAAATATGTTTAAAATAGTGGAAGTAAAGATAAATGTGTGCTAACAAAGACGAACGTGACCTACAAGCGTTCGTGACACGTACGTTTATTCTGGAATAAGTTCTTTTGGTCGCTCGATACAGTTGTACAAAAATGTATTATGTGTGTGGAGTGTGTATAAATTATATTTACGTTTTCTGACATGTTGTTCTTTCTCTTTTACCAACAGGTAAATATACCTGCAAAACCTATAAGCACCTAACAATGGAACACTCCGAGTTGGTAGCGGAGATGGTACACGTTGAAAGACTGACCACCCAAGAACGATTACACTTGGCACGTCATCGGAGACTTCAGCAATTGAAAGTGTGGAGGCAACGCGAGAAGGAATGGTTGCGGCACCAAACTAGGCATACGAGCAATAAGCGTCATATATACTTTAGCGACAGTGTTATGTTGTTGGAAGCCGCCGCGAGAAATGACATCGACGAAGGTAAGGAATTTTGCACATATGTTATTTGGAACGCTATGTGTCGGCGTGTTACGTCATCAACATTTATCTCTTTCCAGTAAGAAGGCTTTTGAAGAAGGGTGTAAATCCTGACTCGACGAACGAAGACGGTTTGACGGCGCTGCATCAGTGTTGCATAGATGACAATGAAGAGATGATGAAGCTGCTCATTGAATTTGGTGCTAATGTGAATGCGGAAGACAGTGAGAAATGGACACCGTTACACGCCGCTGCCACGTGTGGTCACTTGCATTTAGTCAAATACCTTATTGCCAGAGGCGCGAATTTATTAGCTGTTAATGCTGACGGCAACATGCCGTACGACATTTGTGAAGATGAAAAAACGTTGGATTGTATCGAAGGTAATAAAAGATTCCAGACATACAGTGCGAATAGTAATGTGACGTAAAACGTTTTACTTAAAAAATTATATTTTTATAACGCAGGGGAGATGGCAAGGCGAGGGGTTACCCAGGAATTAATAGATGAAACTAGAGCTTCAACCGAGGTTCAAATGTTACGCGATTTACAAAAGATTGCTTCTTTAGGAGGAGATCTTGAATATAAAGATCATCAAGGTGCTACACCTGTATGTATATCTTCATATAAGATTTGTTAATTGTTAATTTGAGAAAAAGAAAGAATCAAATTGCATTTTTATTTCAATTTTCATTACAGCTTCATATAGCAGCGGCAAATGGGTACTTACGAGTCGTGGAATTTCTTCTTGACCAACACGTATCAACGGATGTAGAGGACAATGACAAGTGGCAGCCGGTACATGCAGCCGCGTGTTGGGGACACGTAAGTTCAAATTCTTTTTCTACACAAATTATAGAATTATTAGAAATATATTTATTAATATTTATTGAAAGCAAATGTATTTTCCACTCTTTTTTATGTATATGCAATTACACATTTTTTTTAATATTTTAAATGTTACTTCAAATCTCATATACAATTTTGTATTACAGTTGGAAGTACTTGAATTATTGGTACAAAACGGAGCAGACCTAAATGCAAAAAATAAACACGACGAAACTCCCGCAGGTAAGACTTACTTGCCGATTTACTTCAATTATTGCTTTATTCCCCTGTATTTTAATATTTTAATATGTTTCAGATATATGCGAAGATCCAGAAATTAGGGAGAGGATAGTGGAATTGAAAACGGAGCAGGAGAGTAAACGACTTCGTGAAGCGCAAGGACGTAGGGTACGCAGATCGCAAAGCATAAACACCCGCACACAAAGCGTACGTCGAACATCCATTCGAGACAAAGTTCTTACTACGAAAAAAGACGCTCAGGAAGAAACCCGCTTGAGGTTACAAGCGCAACAGGTACGACCAAAAAACGCGGGGAGGTAAAAATATCTTCCATATTTCTTCCATATCTCTCTCTCTCTTCTATATCTCTCTGAGATATAAATTAAAGCTGAACCTTTTAAATGAATATTAATTGATGTGGAATATTTCCTTTTCAGACGTATGTTAGCCCTCCTACGCCTAGTATTCCGCCGATGGAGAACAGTACACAGGAGGTAGGGGACCACGAGACTGATTCCAGCGCGCTGACTTCAGCGGTGCGGAAAGGTCCCGAAGGAAAAGACAACGAGTCTTTTCTTCACGAAGATGTTGATAAAGATTCAGGTACATTCCATGTATACTTGCTTGCATTGGTTATGGTTCAGTAGACTATTGTGGTAAATGGTAGCTTTGTGCGAAGAGACTTCCAAAAATATGTACCTCGATCATGTGATTCAAGAATTGCACATATATACATGTACGTATATACGTGTACATCATGCTCATTTATAATTCATAATGCTCAAAACGTAGGAAAGTTAACGCGAGCATAAAATTTGAAGATTGTACAATACAGATTAAAGTTTTATATACATATATATATATGCTATATACGTATATATATAAAAGAATCATATATTTATTAAACATGATAGAAAATTATGGTGGCGAAAGAATAGAAAATTATTATAGAATAAAAATTATAGACATGATTAATCTGTCTGAGAGTGCGGACAGTTTCCTGTTAAGTCTGACAAAAGCGCGTCTTTATATTTTTATACATCAATAAACAAAATTTTACATATACACTCTTAGAAAACAATTGAATAATCCTAATGAATCAAACAGTCCAAAATATATAAATTATATACATACTAATCTGCTAATTGCAAAATCCCATAAATGTACTCTGTTAAACTCATTGTGTTAGCTGTCGATTATTTACCAGCTTTTTCTTTTTTTTCACTACTGCGTGCTCCTGAATAATTGCGAGGTTAGTTTTCTATGTCACTTTTCTATTTCTTTAATTATTATATTTCATGATCTGTACGATGCATTTAATTGCGTTATCTCTTTTGTATCATACATATCACACGGCGGCAGAAGTTACTTGCTCATGGTGTACGTAAAACGTATATCTACGTGTGCTGCGCATAATACAATGCATTTTTCTCTCTGAGAATTGTTTTCACGTTACACGCACACATATACATGTACACACATTTCGCTTTATATTCATATCGAATCTCTTTGGCAAGGCCTAAGTGGTACTGGCTTCCTTAGCGTATCTTTGTGGACCGTTTTAGCAAAGCTTAGCGGCCACTGTGAGCGCAAGATAGAATAATAATCAAACGGATGTGGTATTTATTATAGATATGTCGAATATTGTTTTTGTAATTTCTTACATAAACTGGAGCCTAATCGATTTAGACAACTATATATCATGCTAGTAGGACGCACAATAAGTAGAATCGACAGATATATTATTCTACATTCTTGATACATATTGTACTATGCGCAAGTTTTCTGTAGAAGATAAAAGTATACAGGATGATTCTTAATTATATGACGGAGGGAAGAATTTAAAACAAGAAAGAGATCTCAACATGTAATTAAGAATCGCCCTATATATTTATATATATTTAGATGACTATTTGATAAATATTTTACTGGATAATATATATATATATACGTCCGTAGTATAACGGACGGATTTTTGAGCCTAAAGCATGACTTAAGGTTGATCGCAACTCTACCAATTTTTATGTATACCTGTCGTCGAGTTCTACACACTACTTCGTATTAAAGGTTGATAGCGAATTCTCTGCTAATCGGCGAATGCTTCGTATCCATTGTATCATGCGCTGGAGAAACGAGGGATCACACACATCCCTCCGTTCATTGAAACAGTCAATTTGACAAGTAAAAAAAAAAGACAGACATATCAGACATAGCGAAGACGAGCCATTGATGAGCGAATTACCAACCGGATCTTTATGCTTGCGTTTTCTAGACGACTACAAATACTCTAGATAAAAATGTAACATTATCACACTGTGTATCATTCAATAGTAGATTACGATCGCTAAATAATAATGCAAATAGATCGATCGTTCGTAGATCCAAACGTTGAAGAAACTCCATTCTAGCAAGATGCGAAGACGTACAGATATATTCATAGTCGTTGAACACCGCTCTTGTTCTTTGTAACGTAACAGCCGTATTTATCATATTCCTTCTTTCTCTCTGTCTATCTCTTCCAATCTCTCTTTCTCTCTCTCTCTCTCTTTCTCTCTCTTGTGTATTCATTGATTTTGCTTGCGTAAAACGCAACCGTTGAACCGTTTAGTAACAATACTGTGAACGTACACACCGATGTGCATATGATGGATCCTACTTGGTGCAATGTTTTACGAAAACGCTTGTTGCTGAAAGCATGTCCGGCTTGGCGCATGAGACTCATAGTTGACACCCTTGGTTCTGTCTCCCTTTTTTTTTTTATTGTGATCAGTGCGCATAGGGATAGAAAGTTGGGTTGAGGTGGAGGGGCGGAAAAGAGTTGGTGATCACGTCGATCGAAAAGTCGGCACGCTTGATGGGTGGAAGTAGCATATTGGATTTACATGTTTGCCTGACAGCAGTGACAGGGCCTGACCCGCTGGTCGGCAGCCAGCAGCAGTCGCCGATTTACTCCACGGACGCCGACACCAACGGCAAGATCAACATACACGTGTCGGTTGTTTTCGTGAAATCCTTGTCGGATTTGAAGAAGAAACGGGCGCAGAATCGGCACAAATCCAACGGCCCCGTAGACGCGAACGGGAACGGCATCCCGATGCCGGTCTCGTCCATCTCCAATTCCGACCTGAGCACCGACGATTACACCCAGCGCTTCACTGGAAACACCAGTGAGATCGTGAGCGATAATCACTCGGAGAAGAGCTGCTGCACCGTCATGTAAAACGCGCTAATTAACGTATTATCTCGTTTTTCTTGTCCTTGCCCACACACTGTTATCTACGATGTCGTCGGAGCTCGCCCGAGGAACCTTTTTCGCACACGAACGAGAATACGTATTCTCGCGATTATCTTCCAGTATTTTCTTTGAAGACTCAACGCTGCGTTCCTTGTACTTCCTTGTACTATTCTTCGAGCCGCGCGTTTAATCCGAGCCCGAGAGTCGTGATATTTTTTTATTAGATATACATATATATATATATTTTCGTAGCGTATATATAGCGAACATTATCATTATGTAACATCACAGATAATAACCGCGGGGACGCGTTACGACCAGCTTTAAAATCAAAACAATTATCGGTTTTGATGTTACGCGAACGGCATGTACTTAAAAATCCGTGACGGTGCGTCTTTTTCTGCGACTGTCACGCGAATCGCAGCGTTTAAACGAGTTCGGTATTCAAGAACACCGATGTTACGATGACTACTCAGAGCGTGTACTTATATTTGTAGAAATTATTAAATTGCATTTTTTGTTTACAATGTTTACAATTATTCAGCGCGTAAAAGCGTTCAAGTATTGTACAGAGTTTTATTTATTGTTATATTAATGGAAGTGTATAGACTCTATGCTAGAAGGATAAGAGATGTGTGTTACAACATTCGTAGGTATCATCACGTAGATTCGAGAATTTTTCTAGTATCTCTGCAGACAGGTATAAAACTATCATCTTCCAATATTTTTTATGAGACTAGCTGTAAGTGATTGAGTGGAAACTGTTTTTTATATCGATTTAAAGATTATTTGTAAATTTTGATATGTACTATTTATCTATTACAATTGTAGGCCCTTCACTTGAATTCCTTGTTCCGCGTATAACAAGTCGCTATTTACATCGCTGATTTACAATTGTGCACCTGTGTTGCGCCTTTGACAACGCGTGAGGCGTCCGAGTTTTAATTCGACAATTCGTGCCGGAGATATTCGAGATATAAATGTAATGTAAATCTTACTTTGTCTTTTTGGAGTAAAGTTTACGCATCCCCGTATAACGGGGGAGAAAATCCAGCGAATCAAAATGGTAACAAATTTTATTCGAAGTCGCGTGTATGTACAGGACCGTGTGTAAAATAATAATTTGTTTCGCCGAACTTACGGTCGTATTTTTTGTACACGTTTCATGTCAAATCGCATCCAAATTAGACATACGAAGAAGGAATCTTCGAAGGAAGTAAATAGTACAAATAAATGCTCATACATTCCTCCACGATGCATAATAAAAACGTTGCCAAACTTCGACGCGGCTTCCGGCCTCCACGACGGCGATCGCGTGACTTGTTTCCGCGTCATGCAATCGCGTTAATCGTGAAATTCTTAACGATGATGAACGCCGCAATTATTTCAATTAAAAAAAAAGTACGTAGCACACGTGCGATTGTTCATGCATGATTTGATTGCGAATGTCTATGGCGAAAGTTAATTTCAATGGCTGTATTTGAAATGAATTTATGTGACGTCTACCACCTGTTTATATTGTATTGTAATATAGTAACATTATATAAAAATAAAATTACTGTATATGTTATCTTCGTACACTTTGTATATCTTATATTATATAACCCGCGAAAAAATAGTTTATCAACTTTTCAACTCTCTCGATACGTTGTCCCATAAGAATTATCATCTCATAAATATTGACTCATTTTTCAGCATTTTCTGCATTACGATATAATTTAAGGATCGCGAAGATACGAATGAAAGGCAACAAGCTATTCGGCTGATGAACTGAGAGTTGATGAACAATTTGCGAGTTTTGTTATTTAATATTTATTTATTTATTACGATCACAGATTTGTCTGAAACCTTATCTTTATCTTTCTATTCAGCAACTCATGTTTATATACAAGATTAAATTTATTTATATATACTATCACGTTATGGCATGTAATTATTCTTCGAAGCGATTTCACCTATTTCATTGTCAGTCACGATGTCAGTCAGTTTCGCTGAATCATTTTTAGCACGCCGTTATCAGTGCGCGAAACTTCCACTTGTGTCAAGATACATAACAGGTCAAGAACTGAATAGTGACTGATAATAGCTATGTAATGGTAATAGGGACATCGATGTGGCTTAGCGGCCACGGGAGAAAGATTACATCAGTCGACTGCCAATTGAGTACTGATTTAATCAACTATGCATCACTCGTCTCTTCTGATGCAACCGCCGCGCTTTATTGAGTCTCATTAAAAGCAACAATTGACAATAAATAAGAACGTATTAAATACACGAGTTTTACTATTTGTATCCTTTATGTCTTAAAATTTATTCCTCGGTGTTATTTTTACAGATAATTGTTCGCGCAATTTACCTTTTTCAAAAACAGACTGCTCGCTAAAAAAAAAGTAAATATTTTGAAATTATTTCAATATCTTTTGATATTGTTCGATCATTTTCGTTACTCGTGATGCAAATCTTTTAATTAAAGATGCATTTTATCAAAATTATATATATATAATATATATTATTTATATTTATATAAATATAAATACTAAATATTTGCTTCTCCTAAATTCTTCGATATTTGATATTGAATAATCTTATCATATCAGGCTTTATCCATGATAATATTTAAATAGTAAACTATCTATATAATCCGTTCGCTCCGCAAGATTCATCGCAATGAGGGACAGATATAATTCATATATTTTTTTATTAATAATTTTTCAACAGGATCTTCAGATATCGCTTGATTAATCGCGCTTAATTAAATATACGGTTTGTACTTCATGCAATATCTGAAATATTTATCTCCGAATCAACTTCTTCAAGTGATATTTGTTCACTCGATTTTACTTTTTCCTCAATAAAGCAAATCGCGGAATGCATGTCCAAATATTTCATAAATTTTTAATTGTCTAAAAAATATATTTCTTCTATTGCGTTAATTTGTTTTATCATTTCATCTTTTCTTATTTTTATTTTATTACTATTATTTTGTGCAATTTTATAATTTTATCTTGTTAAATAATAATGTATGAAGAATTAAAAGAACACGAAATATTTCTTAGAACTCAGTACCTGAGAAAGCGTAGTCTAACGTCCTCGACTAAAGATATTCAACAGCTACGAGGTCATTGGCGTCAATGGTAATCGTACTTTGTCTGAAACATGACAAATTTATATTATATTACATCAGAGAACAAGTGTATGGTTAAAAATTCTTTTTTCAAGTTGGAAGGACACATATTTCACTCATAGATCCATTAAAGGCAAAATAAAATAAATTTCACTCTTTTATTTATCGCAATAAAATTTATATAAATCCCATAAATAAGATATTAGTTATTAGCGAATAAATTAATAAAAAAACTGTAGAATGTATGATAAAGTAATAATTTTAACTAATTTGTCAGATATAATAAATTCAATTTTATAAAATTCAAATATGTTTCAATTATTTCTATATGTTCTCAAGTAATACTGAAGATATATACATTCACGCAACACGTAAATATATGTATACACGCTGCTTATCTTCTTTTACATAAAAACTTATCTACAACACTTCCGAGATCGTTTTCATTCTAAAGTTCTTTTATGTAACTCTGAAATACATTTCTCAACATATTAATAAAACTGAATAAATCGCCAGTTACAACAGTTAATATTTAAAAAACTAATTGAATTTTTGACGATATTATATGCATGTAACATAACGTAATATAGTTTATAGCCTATATAGTTCAAATCATGGTCACTTGGTCATGGTCATTCCTACGTTTTAAAATTCCTAGGTTTTGAAATTCCAAACTTTTGAAATTTAAAAATGTCATTTTCGTCACTCCTTTTGTTCGGTGTACAATGAGAGAAATCTATTTAGGACTATTAAAAAGAACGAATTGCACGATCATCTTAACATTTCCGAAGTGGGAGGACGAGAAGACGATGTGGCGGGGAGAGACACATGCTCGACGTCCATAAAAACAGAACGCCGTCTGTAGGACGCTGCAGTCAGTTTTGCTCCAGTTCCACGAACAATTTGCTATTAGTCCCAGAAAGGAGCATCGTCGTGTATCAGCCTTCGTTCGACAGCAACAGTACGATAAATCATCGCTCGAGTAGACCGATCACGCGTTCACTATTTAAGGTAAACAATGAAATCCTAAAGACAAAATTCTATTCTATTCTACTAGATATTCTCAATTTTCCGTAAAATTCCATGTAAACGTTTCAAACAATCACGTGAATACACGTGGACAATCAGTAAGATCTTTAAGATAACATTCATTAACGAACTTGTTTTATCTTGTATTCCTCATATAAAATTTATCAGTTTTTATCAATTCTCATAAATCTTTTACGAAAAGAAAGTTATATTTTTTAAATTTTAAAAATTTTAATAAAAACTCTACTATTCTTTTACCCAACAAAATCCCCAACAAGAATGAAGAAAGTAGGGAACGCTTTTAAAGTTTAACTTTATACAATACATGCGAACTGTGGACAAAAAATTCCGAGTCATTTAAAAATCTTATAATTTTAAAGTAATTCTTTCATGTTGAGTTTCGTCAATAAACTCTATGAAGAATTCAAAGATCAAACATTAGAGACAGTATCTCTGGAATCTCGGGTAACTATCTAAAATCAAATCTTAAATATAAGATGCGCTCGCACTCGTTTGAAAAATGTTTAAATAATTAATGATATAATATATCCATCGCTATATATTACATAATAACTGAAAATAGTAATTATTATTATAAAGAAAGAAATACACCGACAAATCAGAAAATCTTATAGAATTGATCAAATATTCTGGTTATTAGAACTCAATACTTTATAACTTAGAATATTATAATCAGGGGGTCGATTCTGTAATTTGAAAGAGTGAAAATGTGAAAAGTGAACAGATTTACTAAGATATTTGTAATTTCATGGTCAACATCTAGTAAATTTGCTCACTTTTCACATTTTTACTCTTTTAAAAGATCAGAAGAACAGAATCGATCCCCAGAATTCCTATTATAATAATCGGAATATTTGATCACTCTTACAAGATTTTTCTAATTCGTTCGTTTTTAACCAGAATTTTTTTCAGTAACTTTCCGACAAATATTATTTATACAAATATATATATATATATATATATATATATATATATATATATATTTATTTATTTATTTATTTATAATCAGAAAAATCAAGAATTTGAAAGCGAATAAGCTATCTTATGCTTGATAACTAACCAGAGGTATTAATGTCAAAAATTAGTTCAAAATTTTATCTTGAAAATTAGCAGGATTTAGACTAGCGATATTATCGAGAAAAAAATTCGTGTCAAACCAGGTCACGAGATCCGGAGAGCTCATGATCCGAGATCGGGTTTACGATGTTTAATAACGCTCGTCGTCCGACACTCTGCGAATTGATTAATCAATTAATTGGTCATTCAGAATTGGCCTACGCTGACCTTCCTCCTCGCACGTGCATCCCATACATCGATACGCCGTCCTTCTGACGTTTTCGAGCAATCATAGACATTCGACACGTGCGCATCCCCCTCTATCGCGCACGCTAGCCCGCTCGTCCGTCGCCTCTCGCGCGAGCTCGTCTCTGTCTCGGCCCGATACCGCTCGTCCGCGATACCGGTTTAACGCATGCCACCGTGGAAGTATCACAGAACGCGGCGACGAGTCCATGAAAGTGGGCGGCGTACCAAGCGGGGCCCGAATAGTCGAGGATGTCGCGATTACGCCACGTAATTATCGTTATGCTGCCATGCCTCATTCAGGCCGTTCTCGCGGACAATTGCTCCATTTCGTCGTACCAGTGCGGTACATACCTCACATGTCCGATCTTCGAGCGTAATGTCTGCCCGTTCAGTAGAATGCCAGGCCAACTGGAGGAGCTCAGGGGCAAACGCGCCACCTTCGGCATGGGCTGCTTCTGGGCGGGAGATTCTCTCTTCGGAGCATTGCCTGGCGTCATCAGGACCTGCGTGGGCTACGCCGGGGGTACCAAGGAGTCTCCGGCATACAAAAACATGTGAGTCTTCGATTGTTATCATTCAACAATTGCAATCTTATAAGTAAAAGATTTGTGAGATCGTTTCTGATATATTCTTCGCTCCTGCTTTGTAGGGGGGACCATACAGAAGTCATTGATATCGAATATGATCCAGAAATAGTGTCTTATACACATCTGCTGAGCTTGTTTTGGAACAATCACGAATACAGTCTAACGAAGAAGATTAAGAGACAGGTATGTGGCTGACACGTGTTAATTATGTATCATTTTTAATAGAAAAATAGAGTGACTTAAGAATCATCAAAGGTTTGATCTCTACAGAATGTAATAACTTAGTAAATAATTAACATGATTCACATATCAACTGAATATTAATTTAATTTACAGTACATGTCACTGATCTTGTATCACGACGAAGAGCAGAGGTTGCTGGCTGAAAAGTCTTGTGAGCAGGAGCAGCGAAAGCATGGGGAAGTTTTTGTTACAGAAATTAAGAAGTTTACAAAGTTTTATTCAGCCGAAGAGTAAGTGTGATACTGTCGTTTTATTTCATTATTCTTATTCAGCAGAATTTCATTCTTTGAATTCACTTACTTGGAGCACTCTGATATAACGTTTCCAGATATAACGTTTTTATATCAGCTGATAAAACACTCAAAATATAAATTCATCTCATGCTTATATAACATTATATATTATATGAGATTATATAAAAATATTATAATAGTAATCAAGTTATATAGTTTACTAAATCAAAAA
The DNA here is from genome assembly GCA_021460005.1 of Tetramorium alpestre. Taxonomy (NCBI): domain Eukaryota; kingdom Metazoa; phylum Arthropoda; class Insecta; order Hymenoptera; family Formicidae; genus Tetramorium; species Tetramorium alpestre. The sequence goes on along the minus strand of JAJVSH010000066.1, from coordinate 24,927 downwards.
TAATTATAATTTTACAATTTTAAATACTTTTAATGTGATAGCGCTTTTTAAATATTTTTATAAATTTGTGCTGTACAAGTAGATATTAATAAATTCAAATGTACATGTTTTAACAACTTTACAATAGTAATAAAATATTATTACTGATAGAAAAGATAATATAAAATTAAGCTGCAAATAAAAAATGTATCTCCAATTAAATAAAATATTAATTATGTTATCTTTCTAGTTACCATCAGAAATATCGGCTGCAGAATCATCCGTGGCTGATCGAAACCTTGGGCTTCACCACTCCGGAAGTTTTGTGCAGCTCTCCGCTGGCGGCGAAACTGAACGGCTACATCGCAGGTGCTGGTACCTTCGAACAATTCGAACAGGAATTACCAAATTTAGGATTGACCGAGAAATCGGCAAAATATTTAACAAAGTACATTATCGAGAATCAGGGCACCGGTTTATACTGCTAGCAAATAGTGTAATGAAAAAATATGCAAGGGATAATTTCTACTAGACGTAGGCTGGGACATATTCGATTTCTTCGCAAGAAGAAAACCCGCACAGCCTGATACTTACACTGTGTATACCGAGGTATACTGCTTTAAATGTTTTACACGGAAACTTTTTATATCTAAAATGATTTGTAATATTTAATCCCGCGTTTTAATATAAAGAATTCTACAGCTCACGCGTTCTACTTAACTGTACTTTTAATAGTACATTTACTAGGAAGTGACTTTCTAACAAAAAAAAATTGATTTTCGAATCGTATGAAAATTTCAAATCGATAAGACTCAGATAGCACAAGATCTCCAAAATATGTCCTATGGATATTTTTAGAATAAAGGAACGTTCTTAGAATGTTTTTGAGATGTCTTTGAAAAATTTGTGCTGTCTGGGGAGAATCGTATTTTTTTAATTAATAGTTTTACTGTAAAAAGATATAAGGGACGTTGATTTTTATCGCACGTCTTTTTAATGTTTTTTAGCTAGGATGACTTACAACATATAACGAAAAGCTAAATGAATTATAGATAGATTGAAATGTATTTTCGTCATTTAGTGAACGATCTCTATTTTAGACCCTTATACATTATTCAGAATTTGAAGATTTATTATAAAAATATATAATGTTTATAACAAAGCCTTGATTTTCCTCTTCAATTTCAGAATCGACTTCAATCAGAAACAGCGTTACCAATTCATACCGAGCACCTTTGTGCTCTTCTTGTACAAATTTCAAATATTAATTTCATTGCAAACAAGCAAATATGAAATTATAAGTAAAAAAATTTCTATGACAAAGCGACCTTACTCAAATATAAATAAAAAGATATATTAATATGAAATAAGATTTTATATACATTTAAAATTATATATATATATATATATATATAATAAATAATATTCTTATACAATAAAGATATTCTTTTATTAAATAAATATCTTCTTCATCGAAAAAATACATTTCTGCATGCAAATCCTTTTACAATTGGATCTCTCTGTTTCTAATATGTTTGTATTCTTAATGCTCTAAATAAACTCTCCACATTTTTAACATTTTCCTGTCCTAAAGTCAGATCAAAATTTTTCAAAGAAAAAGAAGGAAATTTACTCTCAACGAATTAAGAAGACAGACTTGAGAATAAAAAAAATACTTCTCTTGAAAATATATTTGATGATTAATTCTGCCACCAGAGATACTATAATTAAAGATAATCAGTCCTGACTATCAATAAATTTTCGTGATCACAAAAGGAATTTTACTCAGGCTGTTACGCATTGTATTTGTAGATTATCAGATTATTTTTTATTTTATTTNAAATAGAAAATTCTCGTTTACTCTCTTTGATAATAATCCGAGAAAACTAACTTCATCGTCGATTTAACTGAATACATGAACTGCAGCAGATTCGTATTTACTTGGGAGTGCCGTTTAAATAATTGAATTAAAAGACTTTTTCAAAGTTTTTTCAAATCAACTCCCATAAAATTATCTCCGTCTTTCGTTGCATTCGATTTCTTCCGCTGGGAATCTATAGTCACATAATACTATGCCTGCGTTCGTTTTCTCCCAATTTCTTCCACTGGAAGCATAAATTACATTGAAAATCTATTTCCCAGAAACTTCACTCGGGTAGAATTTCTATCTTTTTATCTTTGTGAACACTTTCTTCATCTTGCTAAGAAAATAAAGATAAAAGGATAGAAATTTCATTTAAATGAAGTTTCTGAACACAGGCCAGCAGGAGAAATCGAAATGCGCGCATATGCGGAATCCAGTCAATATAGCATCTCGTCGATGATTCTACCAATCACAGCATCTAATACAATCCATAAAGAATCGAAAATATCTAGAAACTCTCCTTATCGGCATTCTCGCGTTACCGCAGCGCCACACGCGCCGCTCCGGTGCGATGATGAGGACAGATGAGGACGATCTGCGCATCGTTCGATCCGTGATTGAGATACCAGCAACTTAACCCAGTCGGGTCGAGACGGCTAGTCCGCTAGTGTGATATCTTCTGGCATACTGAAAAATGGCATGGTTATGCGCTCGCACCGTGCTGCAAACATGTCGACGGCGGATCTCCTATAGCCTCGCGTACGCCCAAAAGAAAGAATGTAAATATCGGCCCCCGGGACGGCTCGCCGCCGAATCGTCCCGCACATAACTTTTCACATTTTCGCGTTTATTCGCATTACGTAATATTTTTCGCTTGCTCATTGATTTTGACTCTTGGTCCATGACGGACGTATTGCGCACGATAGTCCGAGAGAAGAAAAATTTTCAGTCAATTTATGTTCATGTCTGTTTTTTTTTTTCTGACAGTCGCTGATCCGCTCGATCACGCCACGGGCTTGGAGAAAAGGGAGTTGCTCGCTTATTTAGCCGGTAACGAGGTAAGTTGTGGTTTCCGAGTCTGCTAATACGCCTATGTAAACATATTCCTTCAATTTTGATGATATATTATTTTGGTGATATATTTTAATGATGTATTATTAATGCTATACTATAATTATATCATTAATAGTGATATAATAATTATATTTTGCTTACATCCTTAATAAAGTATTGCACGTGATAATCTCGAAAAAATTAAGCCCTTGATAAGGCCTTGAGTGTCAAAGATAAGAAATCTGTGTTTTAATGAGAACGTACTACTCTTATGATAATTTCTTTATAGACCTATTTTATTTCCTTAGTTTCTGAATGAATGTTGCTGCAACAAATATTAATAAGAGACGTGTAACATGTATTTTTTTTAGGATCCATACAATATGTCCATAAAGCGACGAGCAGTCAGCACAAAGGAAGATCCCAACATAGTCTATAGTGCATTTGAGAGTCGCGTAATAGGTTGCATCTGTGAGGAGGATTCATTACATGTGAACTGGATGTGGCTGCATCAAGGTCCTCCACGCCGCTGCGAATGCGGCCACTGGTTCAAGCTGGTGGAGAAAGCACCCATATAATATTCTTAAAGATGCGTGAGATAGTGGATTGTTTTCAACATAGAATTAATGTTATATTAGACAGTAATTATGTCTATTTTCATTTATTACCATGTCCTTCCTCCATCCTGTCAAAAAATAAATGGCTCACTTATTGTATGGAAATTGCAGAAATAAATACATTGTAAATATTATGTATATCTTACATTTCATTTTTATAAATGTCTACTGGACTTTGTATCTCTGTATCATTAATTGTGTTGTTGAAATTTGAGTTTGTTTATTGATATCCAATATATATTCAAAATATCACATCATTGTGCAAAATAGACTGCAATTATAAGTTTTTACAAGTTAATAATAAAAAATAACTTCTCAAATTCTACATTTGAACTATAAATAGATTATAAGAGAATGTCATTTTGGAAAATTAGATTTATTTGGGTAGGTATTGCGAAAAAATAAATTTTTAATTTTATTACATTTAATTACATGTATCAATTCACTTCTTTCTTCCAGCTCGTTCAAGCTTGAATCTACTCACAATTTTTTTTTCGTCTTTTTTCGTCGAAATTTCATTTACTAGCGATATTTTACTTTCTTGAACTTTCTCTTTAATTATCTGCAAAATATATATATCAGTATGAATAATTATCTATGTACAATGATAGTATTATGAAATTATTATTTTTACTCACAGAATGATGAACATATTCTTCTTCATCTTCCGTATCTGTACTACTACTGTCCTTGTTCAATGGAGGAGCAGCTTGATTATAAATCATATCATTTGGAGATCTTTTTAAAATAGATTTAGGTGCATTAAATATTTTATAAATATCTACTGGACTTTGTATCTCCGTATCATTTGATTCAGGTATATCTGAAATATGAGATGAATGTGAAAATTCAATCCTAATGATATCATCTTCATCTTCAGAGTTTTCATGTGTATCATCTTGCTTCAGAGCAGAACAATCTTCCTGAGAGAGAGATATTGATATTTCTTCTGCAGTGCCTTCACTTTCTATGACACATGGTTCTGCAAATGATATCCTTCTTTTTTCTTTCGTATTTGTGTTTTTAGGCTCTTCTCTTGATTCAAAATTCTCCTTTAATGAATTTTTAGATTCTTCCCTAGGTTCAAGTGAACTGTCTCTTAATGTGTCTTGAATAAAATTTGAAAAGGGATGGGTTTCTTCATTTGTTGTAGTATTTGTATTAGGAATTTCATCTTGAGCTGCATCAGAACTAATACTCGACGTGCTATTTATAATTCTACCCATTTGAATATCTTTCAGTTTTTTTAATTCCTCTTGAATGACCTCTGTAATTTGATCAGAATCATCAGATACATCCTCGTCTGATTCATCATAAACTTCGCCTTCTTCCAAATCATCTCCATAAAATTCTTTTTGTTTGGCTGCCAATCTGTAATTGTAAAACAGAAAACAGATTACGACTATCATCGAAAATAAGTTTTAATTGCAAAATTAAATTGTAACCTGTAAATTTCATCTTCTAACTCTTCTTCTATTTCTAATTCATCAAGTCTTTTAAAAAGATCTTCCTCAGTACGAATGTCAGTTTTTTCTTTTTCTTTCAATTTTGCTAATTTCTGATGATACTCCTTCTCACGTTGTCGATGTTGTACTGCAAAATAACAATTTAATTTCAGTGTTTAGTGTAATATAAATAAAAATGTACGAAATTGTCTTTATACCTCTCCACTCATCAAGCTTGTCTTCAGTCCAATGTTCCACTACTTCTTTTTTGTCCTCTCCAAAAACGTCATGTTCCAATGGAAGATATTGCCTCATTTCATAAAAATTCCTCTCAGCTTCCAAGTCCTTCAGCATTTCATCCATCCCTGATATAAATACAAATAACAAGTTGTAGTATCTAATACTAATCATTTTCAAGAATACACTTAATATTTATACATGCTATTCTCCTGTTGCACAATGCGATTGCTTGCGATGCGCTATACTTGGCAAAATAACCATCTCCCAAAGAAGCCAAGACTTCATTAGTGTGAGTTAATTTTCCTTTCATAAACGCCCGCTTCCCAATGGGTACCATACAACTCTCGGAGACGGATAATGGATACACCTGCAGCCCCTCTATTACCTTTTCATGTCTTTTCTTGTAGTCGGTTATTGTTTTGGCTTTTTTTTCATTTTGCTCAAGTTTCTACAACAAGTGTTAACATGTATTGACATACGAGACTTGGAATGTAACAGATATAACGTAAACAAGGACAACGTAACAATCACTACGTAAAATCTAATTGAAAAGTACAATTCTATACAGTTATACCTGTGCGAACACATTGTTGAGCAATATCTGCTGGTAATTTTTTACTAATTCAGGTGTTATTGTTGCATTATTAGTTACAATACTAGCCATATTTTATCTATATATCACATTCAAAAAAAATAAACGGTACAAGATAGATATATATACATGTATTTCAATAATCTCTCCTGTCCATTTACCACCGGTTTCATTCTTCCTATATCAATCTAACCTATTTTCAAAAGCCCAGCTGCGATTGGTCGATTCCATTAAGATTTTTAAATTAAGACGTAGGAGACGAATCTACTGTATTTATAATCAAAACAATTTTTAAAAAGGACATTTGACATTAAAATACATGTTTCTTTAACTTTTTTACGAAGAATTATCCTTATAGATTTATTACAATAAATTTTGTATAATAGATAACACAAACATTAATTTTTTTAATCCTAAAAGTTTATTTTTTCAGAATATTTTTATACATAACACAGACTTATGAGTATTGCATATGAAAATGAATATTGCAAGATTTCCGTATTCTTCTTAAACAATCTTTAATCGAGAGCATATTTTTGGTATACTTAGATATTTGTATAATGCTTTACACATATTTATTATATATTGTACATTACATAATATAAAGTTATTAAGTCTTATGTTATATAACAATATATTTTAAGAATACGTATCAAAATTTATCGATTAGCTGTAAGATATGTTGCTGCTCTGCTTCTTTCCATTCTGTATCACCGGCATCTCCTAAATTTCCAGCGTATTCTAGTTTTGAAACAAAAAACAAGAAACATGTGTATGAACACAATAAATACAGTTTTTCGATTAAATATATAATCATGTTATACGTAATTTACCTCTCATGATGTGTCGAATTGTTTTAAGGGATCCTCTTCTCTGCGCTAAGATTCTTGTCACTCGTTGCTTGACTGCGGGCGGACAACCAGTGCAAGCTTCCAAAAGTACATAATCTACTAATTGTAATATAAATAATCCACCATCTAATCTTCTCAAGTAAGACTCTTCTTCGTCTTCATCCTCCTTATAATAGAAAACAAAAGAAAACGTAAACTTTTACTTTTTTGCTTTTAGGTATTTTTTAAATATTAAAAACGTTTTTGATTGTGCATGTACTTTTCCATTCTTTTCCACTTCTTCTACTTTTTCAAGATACTTGAAATGTAATTCCATTAATCTATCCACTTTCTCATAATCGTTCTCCGTAAATTTACTGAGTAATCTTTGACGTTGCTGTCCTTTGCAATTTTTCAACATGCTTGCTATGATTGAAATCACGTGTTCTGCAAAATTTATTATTTATTATTTCACTATAAATATATAAACAAGTTGGAATTTTGCTTACAGATATTGATATAGCGAGTCTGTACCTTCATGCTCTTCTGCAGTAAGCATTTTTTTTCTATTTTTTGTTGGAGTTTTCATAAACAGAGGAAATATAGTTCGCAATCCGAGGATATCTACAAACTTGCTACAGTTATCTTTACCGTCCGGGCCATTCATAGCGTGATCTAAAACCTATAAAATTTAACTGTAGTAATTTATATATCCAAATTCAATAAAGCCTGTTGCAAATAAACTTACTTTGAGAGATCCATTTCGTGACATCTTTTTCTCTCGCAACATTAAATTCATAAGTTGGAGGCCTTCACCACGCAGAAACCTATCGCGATTTACAGTAGCCATTAAGCTTGAGCACAAAACATTAAATAAATTTTCCATCATCTCTTGTTCCTCTGCAGTCTGTGGATCGTGTCTCTTGTAATACTGTAAATAACCAAATTTAAGATAATTCAGCTTGTCAATGTTGCATACAGAGGTTTAGAATACATACAGCTAACTGCTGTAGCAAAACGTCAATTCCATCCAAGTCACCTAAAAGAAGTCTATTCTCTGGCGTATGTTGCAAAAGTATAGACAGTAGTTCACTGGCGTAAAGTTTGTTCGCGTCGAAAGGTGTTTTTGTTTTAATTCGACGCAACAACCATTGCATCAAACCCTGCTTTCCCGCATCCGCACACAGATCTGGTCTAAATTCCAATAGGTTTTCAAAAATGGCTGAAAATCAAGGCCGTCATTGAGTTAATCCATGTTAGTAAAACCATGTTGCAAAAAGAAAAAACTATATGTGCGTTTATTAAGTAATTACCAAGTGTGTTATAAACACCGTCGCTCTCTTCTTTTACCGCTTCGTCAAGCCTCTCGAGATTCTGTACCAGGAGAGCGCAAACTTGCTGCTCCAGCAGAGCGTCAATAAGTGTATCTGCGCCTTCTTGACTTTCGTGCAATATATCTACATCGGTCAATTCCTGCAGAAGATCCACCACACCAACCGCTACATCAGTGTTTTCGTGCGACAACAATTCCAGTAAAGAGGGCACAGCCCCTAACTCTACCATTAACTGATACAAGTCTGGATTGGTCGCTACGATATGAAGCTCCTGCAGAGTTTCATGCAGTTCTACTTCAGATTCCATAAATCTGCAAAAGAAACCGTCAACAATAATTATATACTGAGACTTCCATCCAACATTCAGCTTTCACCCATTCACATACTTCTCTGGCTGATCCGGGAATTTGACTCTCATCTCCTGATTCCTCAGAGCCCTCTTCTCAAACAGGAGGATCATACGTTTGAGCGTCGCTTCGTCCAACGCTTCGACTTCGGGCGCCTCAGTTTCCACGTACTTTAGTATATCTTGCTTCTCCTTCTCTGTTAACTGCGGTTCGACCACATCGTTGGCCGATGAGGGCAAAGGAGCCGATGAGGTCCTGACTGGTGTGGCAGGTTCATCGTTTCTGGACGGCACTACGTCAAGCTCCTTGGGCTGCCGTTGACGCGCATGATACGGGGTCTTTATCACCCTCTTTGGCTTCTTTACACTCTCCCATTCATCCTCGTCATCCTCCTCTCCCGCATTCGGCCGTTTTGGTGTGTTTGGAGGCTGGACATATTGCCATCGTTTAATTTATCGTATCGCCGTTATATATAACAAATGGAAAAACATCTCACGCGAAATCAACGATAAAAATTTTCATGAATTAAAGATCTCGACGTATAAGCGAGAGAGGTTAAATTAAATAATATAAATGTGAATTTCGAAATAAGTACAAGTTAAATCGCTGTAAAATAATTCCAACACGTACCTTATAAGACAATAATTCTCCGATATCCATTTGTCAAAAATAGATCGCCCAGGTTTTTTAAAAATCAAGATATAAAAAATTTGAATTACATACAACGTTCTGTCACTATGCATGCATATCTGGATTTTTTGCGCTCTTGACACGCCATATTGTTGACAATCAGTGGCGGTGACTCTCTTGAATAATCAATTTATTCGAGGTTCTACTCCTTCTATATTTATTTCTTATTTCATGGAAAACTTAACCTAAACTAACCTAACCTAACTGATAAATCTAACCAATAATTCGTCCGGGAACCTCGTGATTGATTTATATGAAAATAATTTTTATATGAAAAGCAATTATTGAAGTTGCATGATTTGTAGTTATAAATAATTTATATAATTATAAATATTTATACGTATAATATTTTAGTTAACATGATTAGGTTATCTCGATTAGCGCGAACTTTTTCTCGTTTGTCGCAAATGAGATTAAGCTCGTCGAGCAGCTTAGAAAAGAAAACGGATCTGTATCGTCAATTATATGCTAAAATATTAGCGTGCGGTCCCATAACGCTTGCCGAGTACATGAAGGAAATCTTGATCCATCCCACTGCAGGTTATTACACAACTAGAGATGTTTTTGGGCAAAAAGGCGATTTCACGACTTCTCCAGAAATCAGTCAACTTTTTGGAGAAGTATGTAATGCTCTCTTATTCTCGAGAATAAATATTTGTTATTTAATATTAGTTACATATTGATAAAATGATTTGTAGTTATAAATAATTTATATAATTTATATAACTCAAATTACAAAGCTGGCATTACGTTAATATTCTTAAGAATTTGAAATTCTATTTCCTCTTTTTATTTATAGTATTTATAGTTATTTTATTATTGCTAGAGCTTACCAAGAAATTGATTGCCTCTAGAGTTAGCTTATAAATTAATCATCATTGATAGATTATAGCAATTTGGATAATCAACGAATGGAGGAAAATTAGCAGAGATTCTATCCAACTCGTGGAACTAGGTCCAGGAAGAGGTACCTTGATCAGTGATATCCTAAGGGTATATCTTCAATACGCCGTTATTCGCAAATCAAATATACAAGCATGAAAATTAAGAAACATCGCTTATTTTAGGTGTTTAAAAAACTGAATCTCTTAAATGAGATATCGATTCATCTGGTAGAAATCAGTCCTGTTTTGTCTGCGATTCAGGCAGAGAAATTATGCACAAGAAGCAGAGGGGTTGAGCCAAGGGTCAATGAAGACCAAAAGAATTCTGTTACGTATTATAGAGAAGGTGTTACAAAAGAAGGAGTAAAGATATATTGGTATCATTCTATTAACGACGTTCCTAGAAAGTTTAGCGTGTTTGTTGCGCAGGAGTTCTTTGATGCTTTGCCAATACACAAATTCCAAGTACGAAAATATTGGAACGTCGATATTGATGAGGATACATAAGAAATAATTTTTACGCTACTGAAGAGTAATGCTTGATTTTAGAAGACTGACAAAGGCTGGCGGGAAGTCTTGATAGATATAGTGCAGGAATCAAAGGAAGAAAGATTTCGATATGTACTTTCGAGCGTTCCGACGGCTGCTTGTAAAGTATATGTATCTGTAAGCATTTATTTGTATTGCTCTATGGCATTCAGGTTTTAGATAGTAAATTAACGAAAGCGACGTGCCCCTCTTTTAGCCGCAAGAGAAGCGAGATCATGTGGAAATAAGTCCACAGTGTTCTGTAATAGTGGACCATATATCCCAATTCTTGTGGGAAAATGGAGGATTTGCACTGGTGATTGATTATGGCCATGAGAGGGAAAAGACTGATACGTTTCGCGCATTCTACCGACATAAATTACACGATCCTTTGTTAAATCCTGGAACCGCGGATCTAACTGCAGATGTTGACTTTTTACTAATGAAAGAGGTTGCACAGAAAGACGATAAATTGATTACGTTTGGTCCAGTGACACAAAGAAAATTTTTGAAAAACCTTGGCATTGATTTACGATTAAAAATGCTTTTACAGAATGCCACTAGCGCTCAAAAGGAGCAAATTGAATCGGGATACCGTATGATAACCGATGAAGATAAAATGGGCCATTGTTTCAAAGTATTGTCTCTCTTCCCTTTTGTCCTGAAAGACCATTTGAAAAAGTGGCCTGTGGCAGGATTCGAAGATGAAAATGAAATCAAATCTTGAATTTTTTATTTTTAAATAAATCTGCGAGAAACAAAGAGTTGTCCTTATTTTTTTTTATATGTATATTATTTATATTATGACATATACATGCATAGTGTTGCTTAATACTGTACAGAAAATTAAAATATGTAAAAATAAAAAAAAATGTTTAAATTTACGTAAGTTTAACTTTTCCGAACAGAACGATATAGGTCAATTATACATTAGTATAATTGACTGTGATAATGCGGCCTTCACGAATGTCAGAAAGATGTGAAGGGGACGCGAACGGTTGCACGTGAGTTTGTTAGCACGTGGACGGCTTAGTGAAAGGAACATTGCACGTGTGAGTCGTTGACAGATAAATAAGTAAACGATCACTGATTCAAAGAATGATGATCAAAGAAAATTATTATTGCTGTTTTATTTTATTATTGAGAATTATTATTGTTATTATTGCTATTTAAAAAACTTATCGATTTGACATTCGTCTTGGATAAAAAAACTTGCTTTAACCGGTTAATATTTATATTTATAAATATATAATATATAATATATATATATATATATATATAATATATTTAATATTAAAAATATTATATTTATAATATAATTTATATTTCGTATTAGTTTCTCTTTTAAGATAATGTAAGATTTTATTTGATTATTGTGCGATTAATACTTTAATTTTAATAATACTAATTTCATAGACAAGAAATATGCAAGTAAAACAAAAACTTTGTTGTAATCCTTATATTTTCTTCATCGAAGTAATTATTTAAACAAATCCAGAAGTGGAATGTGATAAACTTATAAGTTCGCATCTTGCATTATGCGTTTATCACGTTTTTCCCACAATAGTCACAAGTGTATGATCTTACTTCTTTACACGTGATACACGTGAGCGAATAATATACGCAAAGCAGCAATCTCGAAGTCCTTGACCCTTTTCCTTGCGACTTTACTTTTACTTAACGTTCCTCGCGTGTATGCCCTAGTCCCCACTTCCGCAAACTCCTTTCGCCTTTTCCTAGCATCTATCTTGGTGAGTCGAGTTAAATCGTTTCACGTGATTCGCAGTGAAAGAACATATTCTTGATTTATTATTGAGACCATCATGCGAATATTTTTGCAGTAGCGTCCAGAACTTCTCCTATCACGGCAGAATGTTCAAGTACTGTGTAAGATTGAACATATTAACGTATTCTCTTAAACGAAATCAGTGTATTATTGGAATGCAGAAGAATACGCAGCAGCAATAAGTTTGCGCCACATTCAGTGAGATTTCTGACTGGAAAGAATCGGGTAATAACAGATTATTTCAACTAGTGTGATATTGAATATTGGAAACGGTAACCTTATAAACAAAAAGTTTAAGAGAAAAAGTTAAAAAGTATAATCTATAAGTTTCTCAGAAATCAAATTGCTCAACTCCGAAATAAGATGAGAAGATTGAGTGAAATACTCATTGATCCTCACTAAACGGTCCCAATTACTTATTGCAATGTTTGCGGTGACAAATACGAAGCTCGGAATCGACGATGAACATTTTAAAACTGCAGTGATGATCTCCAAAACTAAGAATGTCAAACGCAGAAAGGCTCATCGCTTCGATAACGACGAAAACGATCCCAGAACGTTGCGTCTTATGCGAGTTAAAGGATTTCCGCGGCTATTGCCTGAAGGTAATTCGAAGACCGCATGATGTCATCGTTAACAACGAATGAAAGTTAAGTTTACAACTTCGTAAATTGCACATACATGCGTTAAAGAAAATGCGATATTTTAGGCATTCTCGCTTTGGCGGATTATTGTCGATGGCTTCGCGAATTATCTCTATCGTATTCTTTGCTGAGCGACGAGCTGCTCTTAGCGTTATGCTCGTTAAAGCAAATCCATTTGGAGACTCTACGAGTGGAGGCACATCCAGAAGCGAAGCCTCTTCCGTGTGTTAGTGACGCAGCGTGGTCTGCGTTTTCAAATCGTTTGCCAGACATAAATCTTGCGCTGTAAGTAAAAGTAAACCAATAATCTTGATCAAATATTATTATTACAATATCCGCGCGAGTGGAAGTCAAAGTAAACCGCAGCATTTTATTTTGCATTAGACTGTCTTACATGACCGATGACGATGATCAAAAATCGCTCTTCACGTCGCACATGCCTGTAACGCATTTGTATCTCGGCGACGCAACATCAGAGTCGATAATGGCGCAGATTAGCAAGCAATATCCACAATTGATAGAACTAGTTATCGCCGCCTATGGATCTGGTCCGATTGATCGATTCCTGATTTCCATGGCCAAGGGCTGCTCGCGGCTTAGTGCCGTCGGTTTAGGCGATTGCGAAATTACGTATGTGGATATATTTAATTTTGCATATAATTAATCTATATAATTTGTCAAAATAATATAGATTTCAGTACTGCAGCAGTGATATGCGTCAGAAAACGTCATCTTTTCAATAAAATATTAATAAGAATCATTCAACCAGTAACAACTATTATTTTCTATCTTATAGTTGTTCTGGATTAGCGAAATTCGTTGCGTTGTGCGCACATCGTCTGCAGGCACTGTATGTTTTGGAAACATCGCTGATAGAAGATGCGGACTTTGACATCACTACAGTGTCGACGAACTTGTCTTCGCTCCTTGGTCGGACGTGGGTACCAGAGTACGTACCATTATGGTAATCTCCTGAGAAGTGAAAAAGAGGTTTCAACGAAATTTACAGTCATATTACAGGATACATGACGAAATAAAACATTCACGACGTATTTTTCTATTTTTCATAAATTACATAATAACTTACAAAGATTTAGTAATGTCGAACAGAAAATGTCAACGTATTCACTTTTATATTTATAATGCTTATAACATTTGCCGTAAAACTGTTGAGTAGTACTAAAAATCTGAAATAATCTCGATATATTCCACATGCAATATTATTCCGTATGTAAAATTAGCAGTATCGCAGAAATTAATTGATCGTTGCTGTTGATACCAAAAAATAGAAACTTTATTGGATTATAATAATATTGTTTTTTAGATGTAATATATATATAAAATAATGTAACGTTACTAGCACTTGTCTACCACATATGGTAGACCCGTATAATATTTAATATCCATCATATGTAATATAATTATAACAGTCTGTATATACATTATTTCTACATTATAATGTAATAAATGATTGGGCATTCAATATTACGATGTCCATCAACATTAACAGCAATATCACTTTTCTAATTTATTCAGCTGCTCTTTTCATTTTTTGATGCGTCCTGACAATGCTACTCTAAAGATGCGAGGTGCTCAGTCTTGTATCCCAGCCGACATATATATAATGTAATTCAATCTCTTTGCTTAATAAGGCCTGCAACAAATGAAAGTAATTAATGTATAAGCAAATACAATTGTATTCAATTATTCATATTTAATACTATTTAATATTTAAAGGTACCTGACTATTTTATAGTAGATATTTGGCCTCTGTATAAGTCAGTTGCATTAAAAATAACAATTAAAAAATATCCGAGCTAACCCTGCAAGATATTAGAATGAGAAACTTTAGACATTGTCAATTTGTAAACGTGTTGTTACATGTAATGCTACATTCTCAAAACATATCTTTGCGACAAATACCTGTTTTGAGCCAATCAGTCAGGCATGTCTATAGAGATTATAGGCACAACAGGTTTCATTAGGTCGATTTTCTTAATAAGTTTCTCGCTCTTTTCTGTAATCATTGGCTCGGATGGCGGTTGATCTCGCTCGTCCCTTGGCTGATACGAAATATTGCCATATTCTTGAAGCAATGGACATAAACCTAGCAGGAAGTGACAAAAGTCTTTTCTGATACCAAACCACCCTAGACAAAAATTCCATCGTTCTTACATGCTAAATAAAATTAATAACGAAATGATCTTATGTATATGGTACATCAAGAGAAAAAAAAATAATGATATATAATTATCCTATTACTAAATAATAGTTTACAAGATTATTTCTCACATCTATTTCCGCCCTTTGCACCGAAGGACATAAAAATAAGAGTCATGTGCGACAGGAGCAGTGGCATCGCCACAGTTATATAATTTATTGAAATATCTCCATCTAATTTATTCGCTAGCAATACCTAAAGCAGAATAATTTATATGAAATAAAAGAAAAGCAAATTAAGCCTACGATTACGATTTACTTAATGAGGCATATGCCATAAACAGTTATACGCAACAATTATACCTGGAACACTAAAATGGGAACAACGAGAAACGTATACGCCACCGCCGAGCGCAGCGAGGTCCGCCTCTGCCGGGCGTTGATCTGCGGCGTTCTCAGCAGAACAGCGGCGAATACTATCGCGTACAAAACAGCCACTAAGGATAAGCAAAGAAGTGCCCAGAGCGGCACGAACACAACTTCCCAGCTCCACGTTATAAAGCCGTCCAATCTCAGAGCCAAGAAGATAAACTGCAATACATTCACGGCGCAGAACAGCTCCAGTTCGAACGACCGATCGTGTTTCACTGCCCAGATGCAAACCTAAATCAAGACAGAGATCAGAAGATGAGATGCACATCGATGATACAATCGCCGGCTGCGGTTTGAAGAAGCAATCACTCAGATACTCACTGCAATCGATACTATCGAGATGAAAATCAAGGGTATGAACACCAGTATCCACAGGTGCCTCTCGGATTCCAGTTTGTCACATACCAACAGCTCGAACATCAGGAGGATCAGGTGCAGCGCCAGGGTGATGAGCATCGCCTTGTAATGCACATAGGCGTCCCCTTCCAATCTCGCGTGGGGATGCCGCCACCAGACGTAGCTACCAACTATCGCCCCCAGGATCACCATACCCTTCCAGAACCATATCGGGCTGAATATCGACCAGTAGCTCCACTCGATGAAGCCGTCCAGCCGAAGTGCGAAGAGTGACGTGAATATCATCAGGCAGGTGTGCACCAGAAATTTGCTGCAATTCAAAATTAACGGTTCCCTGTACATGCTTCCCGTCCACACTCAGCAACGATGCGCCAAGATCGACGAGGGGGGACTGGGACGAGATTGGAGACGTGGAACTCACCTCGGGTTGAAGTCTTGAAAAAGCGTTTGCAAATTCATAATTGCCGCAGCGGTTATGTAGGCCAATTAAACAAGGTGAGATTTCGGGTGACCTGTCGGGTGGAGATTCATGCTACGTCGTGCGCGTCGTAGATCTCATTTGCCGCGGACACCGTCACGGAAACGCGCCAACGATGCCTCGTGCATTGGTATTCCGGGGGAATAAAAAAAAAAACTTAATCACTATCCGTTATAACCAAAATTTCGAGCATACTAAAGTCAGGTAAGAATCATCGGCCGTTCCAATTTCCCCCACTCTCGGCGCTCTCTCCCTTCCTTCTCACCGCCCGCTCCTTCTCACTCGCACTCACAGCTATTTATATCTGTAAGGGTGACTTCGACCAAACTCCGATTTATTTGGTAATTATTCAAATAATAACAGCTGTATTATCTTGTTGATAATGACGGAGTTATTAATTTTTGCTTATTTAACGTATGAAAAAAAAGAATAATGAATTATATATTAGACATGTTGCAGTATGGAAGAGGATAACAAATATTAGTTGGAAGAAGAGTACAGGTGTGTCTTTTCTGGTTAGGGAAAGGGTAATTTAAGCCATTATATTTATAGAAGATGAAGTGACAAAAAGATGGTTACAGGGATTTGGAAAAAAAAATAAAGATGAGAAATTAAATAGGACATGAAGTAACGAAATTAAATATGATAAGAAAAATTAAGAAAAAGGAAAAAAAGGGAAAAGAAAAAAGTGGAAGAATAAAGGTACTAATAATAATAATAGATAGGATAGATAGGAAGGAAAGAGGCTGTGTTTAGAATATAAGAAATATAAGTAGATAAGATTAAATCTAAGTTTAAAGTTTAAAGATTAAAAATAAGGTAAGGATCAACAAGGTAACAGAAATAAATAGTCTATTCTTTATAGTTTGAACTGACTGCATTAATTTAAAACTTATTTTTCTCCTTTCAGAGCCAGTTTTTTCAATTTCTTGGTAAAGCTAGTGCTAGCTAATAGTTAAATTATACATCTGTCTTTGTTTTATCTTTAAATTAGACAAGCTCAGAAGTATGATTTAACTATTAATTAGCTTACCAAGAAGTTGGAAAAACCGGTTCTCAATGTAGAAGGGGAAGGATAAACTCTGAACTAGCAGTCAGTTCAGCTAATATAAAGAACAGACCTAAGATAGAAGGAGGGAAGTATAAAAGGCTAAATGGATCATTAAAAGAAAATATGATTAAGTCCTGTAAACTAAGTTCCATTTCTTAGCTGTAAAAATAGAAGTGAATAAAATATTGTATATTGTATTAAACTTTATTTTTGCTTTAAGCAATTTTGCTATTTGAACTAATTGAACTATTTGAACTAATCGCCGATTAATGTCCATTTCTATTAATATATAACAAATTAGAAAAAGATAAAAAGTAAATAAAACCAAAAAAGTTAATCTGCACTAAGTCAAGTGATACTTTTATTACTGCAAAAACAAACAGATTAATGTTTTTAGAAAGATTAGATTAGGAACAAAAAATTATATAGAAATGCTGTAAGCGATTGTATCATTTGAATTAATCGCTGATTAATTTAATCGCTGATTAATTTAACTTATTCCAAGTCGTTTGAGCGCTCGTTCACTTGGCAAATTTATTAGATTGATTAATCAATAAATAAAAATCAAGTAGGGAATCTCACAAAATTTATGCTTAATGGAAAAGCATGTTAAATGTAAATTAATTCTAAAATTTTATGGCCGCAGGTTAACGCCGCAGATAAACGAAGATTATTAACATACAAAGGATATTGTTATCGTGACGAAAAATTTCCGATCGCACTGACAATAGCGCAGATAATCCATCCAAAGTTGAAAACTACAATTTATGTACCATTGTAGAAAACAAAGAGATAAGCGGCGGAGGTGCATATAAAAGAGCATATATAGGACAAGTGTGTGTTCTTCTTTGTTCGAGATAAAGTAATTTAGATTAAACAATTTTACGAGAGAAATGTAAAGATCTGGTAATCATGATTACTCGTTATATACACACATCCTCGTTTTATGCAGAAACGTAAAGTGTTATAAAAATTATATTACAATTCCAGAGTGGCACAAAACATGACAGCCGAATAACAACGCATCGGCGAGGCCTGTTATAAAATTCAGTATCTCACGTGCGAAATATTCTTGTAGATTATTTGTGTCGCACGACGGTTGAATTTATTGTTTGTATTTATGTCCGTTAATCGTGTTTGCTCGCGACGACGTCTGGCTGGTTAGAAGACCGTGTAATCTCGCTGTCGCCAAATGCCAAACAAAAGCTGTCAGAACAAATAAATAAACTCAATGAGAGATTATTACGCGCGATAAGGCGATCATTATGAACTGCACGCGCATTAGGATACGCGTGTCCGAAGATTAATTCGATCGCGTTTGTCATTATTTCGGAATTGCATTGCCCGCTGCATTCTTCCACGTACCTGAGTAATTTAATAGATTTGGGGTTGAGCGACGCCGATAAATTTCCGAGTTCTCCGAATTCATTCGCGGGCAAATTAACAACATTATGAGGGAGATATATTTCCTTCTTATAGAACGTATAACGTAATTCGAATTTGGATGTTAATTTCTTCAACCTTGACGTAGTTGTGAATTTAAAAATAATCAAATTGAAGTTGCAATTAATAACATGAACTATCATTTCTTCGAAATGATTTCTTGGAAATCACCGGGAAATATTGCAATTATAAAAAGCAATATCTTGATATTTTAACATTATCCGAATTTTAATTGTTATCAGCAAGTTCCTTGCACGCATCACAACAGGAACTACGAGATGATTACTCGTCTTTATTTGTCATCTGGTAAAAAAAACTGGAAATTGACAAATAGATCGAATCGCGATAAGACATCGGAACGGGAAGATACGGTAATCTTACTTGGAAATTTTTTTTGATAGCATTTTATTGCACATTGTTACGTATAATTAATAACGATAGACGTATATACAATATATTTTTCGCAATGATAGACGTATATACAATATATTTTATAATTATTTATATAGTCAAATCTCTTGTTCAGACTAGCCATGAGATTTCTGTCACTCGAAATGAGCATCCTGTGGATGAAATAAATATTTACTAGGTTGCGACTGCTCGTCATTTAATACGTCATTTAATATTCAAAAAAATACAATACTATATATTTTTTTCTGATTATAAACGTGCATACGCAAAACTTACATATTTTACATACGATAGAAAAATATCATAGACCATCGTCATAGCATTTGTATAAAGTACTCGATAACGCAGGGGCACAAAGAGGAAATTTATGCATTGCGTAGGAGGCCAAAAACAACAGTCGACCTGGCAATACAATTTTAATAAATTATTACGTACATTTTACATTAAAAAAAAGTTTTCGAGCAGCTTTTAAATTTTAAGTGTTATACAAATTTGTTCTCTTATTAAAATACCAATTAACGAATATAATCTCGTACATACTTTCCATGTTTCGCAGAACTTCAGCTTTAATTCCTTGCTGATCTCCTCGATTTTGCGACTTTCCAGGAGCCCAAGGCCGACGAAAAATATCGTCAAGCACGTAGGACTCGCGACTGATTGATCGAGAAATGTTTTCTTGAGGACTGACTTTGCGTTCTTGCCTGGCCAAACCTTATCTAGAATCGTATAGAACCAATGATGAAACGGACCTTGAAGCAATCCCACGACCATCATATTCCTGGTCCTCATGTAATCGTGCCCATATGGAGACGTGTTGGAAATCGCTGTCACCTCATCTTCCTGTGATGCTGCCATAACGCTGCTTGGAAAATATTTGTGAGAACAATGCTTCTTCCAATATTCGCTGCGTTGCTGGATCACATCTCCCGTTGCCATCATCAAACCACAGCTCACAGTGTTAGTAACTAATAGATATTTACCTGCACAATCAAAAATATAAAGTTCAAAAAACTGTTATATTATTTTCAAGCAGCTATTATTTTATTAATATTTTAATTGAGGAATTTTTTAAAAATAAAATATGTGCACTTACCAAACAATAGCTGACGCAGAACTCCCATTTTTACAGAATAATATTATACAAATTTTGTGATAAAATTTGTTTTAATGTTTGGTATTAGATTTTTCGAAAAACAGAAATTATTATCTGTAATTGCAAATATTTCTCAAAAATTATATGTATGAAACAGAAACATTAATATGTTCTCTCGACCAAATTTTCTTTGAGTCGCTTATTTGAATTCGTTTTTAAGCGCGTTCCTTTTTTTAATCTATTGTTTTATTTTAATCTATTGTTATTTAATCGAACCAATCTTCTTAATTCTTCGGTATTTGTGGAGACGCAACATTCGCTGAATATTGTTGCGTGGCATAACTTTCAAATTGGTAGGCTGAAGATCGACGGTCTTCGGGTGCAGTATCGGCGGATGCCTAGATGCACAATGGAGCTGCGCCGATCATCCGTGTAATCATCGTGCATCGAACGTTACTGTTTGGCGAGGTCGGAGGCTCGCTAAATATATGGAACGTCGCGGCAATTAAAAATTCCGCGGAGATTGCGCAAACGATACGTAGACAACACACTTTATCTTTCCGATCGCGTATTTCTTCAAATTTTCTTGTCAGATATGACATAAGAATACGTATACAGATTTATCAAAAGTTCATCTCACGTGTTTGCAAATGCTACTCAATGTATCAATAGAAAGACGAAATGAGAGGGGAGCTAAGATAACATACAAGAGTATACCTAATTTTAAGCCATCTTAAATTTATCATCATTCATAAGAATGGAATTCTACAGAGAATTAAATTTCTTTAGTATAATAAGTGTTCCTAAAACTTTGAATTTTATAATAAAATTCTTAAGCTACAAATATTAAAAAATAATCCAATAAATACAATGATCGCACCATTAAAATTATTTAATTACAAAGAATTTTTCCTGAAATGCTGTTATGTTGGATTTTTTAGATTTTTTTATTGATAGTCAAAATTGTACAACTTAATTACAATAAGACAGGATGTTGATGATTACTTAGCCGCAACAGCTTTAGGCTTCGGTAAACCTTCCCTGAATCCATTCCTATAAACATACAAACAAAATTATTTATATATGTTGTATATATTACAAATCATAGAAAAAACTAAATAATATTTATAGCTTTCATTTAATCATTTAATAAAAAGAAGGTATGAAAGTTATGAAAGACAACAAAATAATCGCTTTTAAAAATCTACAAGTCAATTACTTTAACGTTCATTAGTTATTACATTTCTAACATAGCTACTGTAGCTTACTTGAATTTACGGCGCACGATTTTCAAATGACGCATGCGGCCAGTGCCAGTTGTCTTCCTCCTCTTTGCCTTGACCGACCAGTTATCTGTGAAATATAAATCTAATTAATATAAATGTCGTCAAATGTAAATCTAATTAATATTTCTAAACATAAAATGATTCGATATCTATATGAACATAACAGTCTTCTATTCAAACTTGTTACATTGTACCATAGTGACTTACATGAACGCATTTTTTTAGCTGGATAGCCACACTGTGCACATTGTGATTTCTGGATGTGGTACGAGCTACGTCCGCATCTCCTGCACAACGTGTGCGTCTTATTACGCCGCTTACCAAAGCTGGATGTACCCTTCGTCTGTGAACATCAAGCAAGAGCATTGTAACCTTAAATTGTATTCTAACCTCTATTACAAATTAAAGAAAAAAAAAGAAACGCAGTGACACAGAATGATATAAAGAATATCTATTTTAGATCATTTCTACAAATGAGAAATAACAAATATACTTCAAGGAATGAACAATTTCAACGTGTCCGCACATAAACATTGTCATAACCTGTACACTGGTATCACATTAGTGTCATGCGGAATGACACCTTTTTCACCCGATATTATTAAGTTATGTTAATTCTATGGAAATTCAGGACATCTTTTCCGCGCCGATAAATCGGCTGAATGTTAGGATCGCTACGAAATAAATCGATTCGAGTAACGTGAATCAACGCTCACCATTTTAGAGGAAAGAGCACCCCGAGAAGAAACTGGAAAAGACGATGGACTCCGTTCCGAATCCGGACGTTCCTTCGTTCAGTCGAAACCAACCAATAGGAAGGATTTTCAAATGATCTTTGCTGATTGGAAATTCTTACTCGGACGATAAATTCACTGAATACAAAATTCATAAAATTTAAATTAATTTAAATTTTATGAATTTTGCATTGAGTGAAGTTAATTATTGAGCAGTTAATAAGATTAAAATATTCATTTTTCAAAACATCTAACTTGTAAAATTTTAATCTAAATTATGTAATAACTTTATTAATCTGAATATTAAATTGTACATGCTGCATAATTCAGTTCCATATTTTTTTTATTAAACGTTTTTTACAAATAATATAATCTATATTTACAATAATTTATATGTAATATACAGTGGATAATTAAAATTCTATAAGTCTGTCCGCATCAGTGAGTACTTCATGAGAGTGTTGGCTACCAGATTTCACAACGTGTTGTGCTCCAACTAAGCAATTCTTCAGTTCTGTGCCTTCCTCGATGATGCAGCCATTGCACAGTATGCAGTTTTGAATAACGCATCTATGAAAAAAAGAAATTAATGCAGCGAATCGTAAATGTACATGCGTTTAGCAAATAACATTTTCAGATAATACTTCGGACTCACTTTTGTTTAACAGTTACATGTCCCATTATCACACTCTGAGATATTCTTGTCTTCCATTCCACGACGCAGTTAGGCCCGATATGATTCTGTTTCAGCGACGTCTTCTCCTGGATCAATGAATTATCACCTATAAGACATTCTTGCATCTGCGTACTGTACACTGTCGCAGTGCTTGAGATACTCGGCAGCAACGGCAATTTATTCTTGTCATCTTTCCACCACTCTGATATCTGTACAGAACGTGTCTTAAATTAGTTGATTTTCTTCAAAATTTATAATATATTAAAACATAAATATATATTATTCAAGATGATACATGGTTCTATGTGAGAGTGACCAACTCAAATTCAACAAATACGAAATTGAATTCCAGATTCGAAATTGATATCCTGTGTATATTTGAAATAATATAGATTATTCCTTTGTTTTTTCATAAAAAAGATGTAAAATAATAATATATATTAATAAAGTAAAATAAAAAATATATATATATACATATATTTAATTATAATAGAGTAATAATAAAATAAAGTAATAAATAATAAAATAAAACTAATATGTTACTACTCAACCTTAGCATTTGCAAGATGATACATTTGTATAGTGTTCGCTCTAAGGCCAAACTTTTCATTTGATACATGAGCGTAACATCGTATCACATCCTCATTATATGCATCTTCCAAATCAGTGCCATGATCATTAAAGGCAGACATCTTTCTTATCAAGACATCCAATGGTTTCTCCATTGCAAAATGGAAGATATCTTCCTTCAAATCCATCTGTACCATGGAAGTCTTATCATCCATAGATTGTTTAGGTCTAGATAACTGTTTACCAACTATATAAGGTAAAAGTTCACCCTTCAGTGTCGTGAAATTTCTGAAAAGTATTTTTTTACATTTAATTAGACTTATAGTTAGTCTCCTTAATACTTCTCTCTGGTAGAATCACTCACTTGTTAAGTATTAAAAAGTCTATCACCCATTTGTTAATAATGTACAAATGCGCGTCCATCAGCTTGGAGTGAATGGTGAAGCTAGCGTGCTTTCTGAGAAGCCTCTGTGAGATATTAATCGTTTCTTCAAAATCGGACGCAGAAGCCAAAAAAATCAATCGCCCTGTATTATTGTCGATGCCAATCAAGTCTGTTTCTGGTTTCTGCTTGTTCTTCAGGCCCGCTGTCACAAAATCATCCGGCATTTTTGGCGCAGGTAACATCAGAGCGGTTACGCTCGCGTTGTGCTTCCTATATAAATTCAGAATCCCTGATATGTCCACATTTGTGATCAAGTCGCAAGATATGACCAAGATATCCGTATATATCTTCTCATGAATAAGCCTGATAGAATCGGCCGTGCCAAGGTCCTCAGCCCCCGGGATCCCGACGAATTCTATCTTGATTTTCAGACCCAGCTTATCAAGCGACGCCGATACGTCGGACTTGGTCGCCTCGGCGACGACGACGATCGCTTCCTTGAAACCCGAACGTTCGAGGAATTGCAAGGGATACCAGATCATGGGTACGTTCGCGATTGGCAGCAGGCATTTCGGCTTGCCCGCCGTGAGCTCCGTCATGCGGGAGCCTTTTCCTGCGGCAAGCACAATGGCTTGGAATTCATTCTTCTTGTGGTGGCTCATTTCCGTTCTCTGCAATTATTAACATTGTTATGGAAACATCTTGACTTTAAAGACTCTGTCAAACATTAAGCTGTCATACCTATATCAAATGTGCGTTGTAGCTGATGCAATGTGTATCATTCGACATACGCCTTGTACATTAAGCGATCGCTGTAAGATCACCTCAGATTATTTTATCCATACAAAAATTATTTTACAGAAAAATGTAAAATTACAAACGGAATATGTTGTATGAATTGTAAACATGTGATTTTTAGAAAAGTGCAGATTAAACAGTCCAGCATCAATCTTTTGCAACCATGTGCCAGTTAGGGATGGGCGATATCGTGTCGATTATTTTGACATCGATTATTTTT
>JAJVSH010000065.1:994558-1083568 GCA_021460005.1 Tetramorium alpestre | reverse complement strand
TAATACGGCGATTTTTAATAATTAATATCTCGAATTGCAAAATGGTAGAGGAGTTTTCGACTCAGTTTGGTCCGCTCTACCTGGTCACGAAAATTGGCGCGACAATTCTGGGACACCCTGTATATACAATACATAAATTAACCTGCACATCTCGCACAAACGCACAGAGTGTGTGAATGAGAATATTATTAATTTTCGGTTATCGGTTGCCGCGCGATTCCGTTGGTTAGGTTGGGTCGCATGTCTCGTGAGTTGATAACGCGCTCGATAACGTACCGTGAGATCGTTACCGCGAAGCGGCGACCGGTGACCGGTGACCGGCGACCGATATCACGCCACGCGGTGATTACAACGCGACGCGATGCGACAACAACGGCATATCATACATTGGTGCGTTCCGTTTCATGCATGATACGCATAATGCATCATTTATCCTTGTTTATTTTTTGGTGAACAAGAAGGATAAATGATGCATCATGCGGTACGCACCTATGCAATATAACGGCACCGTGCACCGTAGGAACGTGGTGCGATTACTACAAGGTCATCGTACGTCACATGTTTCACGTGGCCTGCTTCGACGCGCCTGGTGCTTATCTCGCCTAGGTACAAGTATTACATGTGGCCTAAAAGCGCGATAACCTGACGTGACGCGATGCGACCGTTCCATGCCCAGGCTGCTAACTGCTTTTTACTTTTCGCCACTCGCGTCCACGTTGTATATCGCATATCGCATTTGCAACGTATTTACATTATATGTACTGGAAGCTTGACTCGAGAGACAGATGATCGGGCGAAATCGGACTAAATACATGTATATTTATGCGAATTATATACAAAAGCTTCTATGCACGATACATACGTCGTGTATATCCGCTGCAATCGTAAATACTTTGCGGGAGCGAGATAGAATTAGGCGCGTTGGCCGCCGCGTGTAAAAATAATTAAAGTCCGTTAACGTGCTTCTCTGTAATAAATCTACGATACGTTACTTGATATCGTAACGGTCTTGTAATATTACCAACTTTTGAACTCGGTTGAACTGCAACGCGAAGAAAAAGAAAGGGAAAGCGAGCCGCTGAAAGGTTTTATGCTCTCTAGTTTGCGAGCATGACTCTCCACTAAGTTTAAAAAAAATGCGAAAATGGAGATAAACATGTTTAAAACAACTCGATGCATTATGCAGTCTACCGTCTGCCGCTTTTGTATTTTTCTCTTTCGGTATAGCTTTTATATATATATATACATATATTGGCATTGTCTATATTATATATGTATACGTGTAAAACGACGATCCAACCGCAACCGTCGCAATTCGGCAAGGCCACTTGATGAGGATTTTCGACAAAAACATGCGCGGCGCGTACATTATAATTATACGCGATATGCGTTGCTATTTACGTGTGCGAAATCGTTTGCGAACGACATGGCCAAAGGGAGAGGAAAGGAAAAGAAAACTAAACGTTGTAAAAATGCCGCCGCTGGCAAATATGCGAATCGCGCTTCTGCAGCCAAGCCGAGTCCGCGTCCTCCGATTCGACGCGACGACGTGTATGTGTATGTATGTACATACTTGTCGATCTACTTTTCAACGATATTGACACAGGTGTTGAAACAACGGTATAAAATGCGTTAAAATGTGTACCACGGAACGTATATTTATTCCAGTATGTTTATTCTGTAGACTCGCGACTTTTTCTTCGCGTATCAGATAAATTGTAGAAAAGACTAGAGAGAGACACCATCTTTTCTTTTTAATTCTTGAAAAGACGTCGTCGGCTTGCTCGCCGATAAGTCGATTATCAATTACCCTGTATGTCGTTGCTTCTCCCAAGCGCTCTAATTTATAACTCGTGGATACCCTTTAAAGGGTTAAAGGCGATATTCCTGGTAATTAGCGACGAACCGAAATCTACGCTCATTTCGTTCCACCCAACATTGTTTTGTACGGGACTAGAGAATAAGATTTCAGTCAACTTACGTTTCTACACAGAGCTAGACATTCAGCGGTCGCCAGAGCTTCTTGGAGACGAAACCCATGGATAGTAGTGATCGCGTAACAAAATAACAAAAATGTCAACAGCATCCCGTCGACTTTGCCCAAAGCGGTGCGCCGCATCCATTCAAGTTTCGCGTCACTATCAAAATCAACTGTACGAGTACTTGGGTTTTCGGAACAAGGACGGAAAGGCACTTGGCATTTCCTCCTTTTCAACTTTATACATGTGCGTATGTACATATACATATATATATATATATATATACTCGTTACACTTTGTTCACATTTTCAGGTGAACCCTACGTGCGAAATTGCGAATCGCGGATCTCTCCACTTTTTTCACTTGGAGCGTACGTCGCGAAGTGATCTATTTCAATTCCATAAGGTCGTCGTTAGAGATAACACAAGTGTAAATGAGGTGAACGAAAGCACTTTAGCATGATATTGTTATTCTACCTGAGATTGCACTTAAAACGGTGGCACAGGCTAAAATGCTCTATCTTGGAAACAGCACGCACGCTTCAACAGTAAAATTACATTTTATTTCAATAATATATTACATACAAGCGGCACGTCGTCGAGAGCTAAATGGTCTTCTCATGATTCATGATTAATAACATAAAACTGATTGTGCTATAAAACTCAAGAACGCGACACTACGGAATCCGTTGTTGACGACGCTCGAGTATTCGTTCACCGCGTATATTAGTTCACGGCGGCCCCTACCCCTAGGGTATACGTACGGCTATCTTGTATGCTACGAAAAGGTGGGATCTGCACTCCCACTTTTTTTCCCCCCTTTACTTGCTGCATTTACTTGCTCGTTATTTTCATAAAAGCTGCAACTTTACAACTTGGAAACGAAACTCTCAATTTTTAATCAATTTGAAAGGTGCAATAGGTGCATCATATACATATACACGCGCCGACATAGACCGGTGCCGGCGTGCCGGCATACATACATACATACATACAGCTTTTGTATATTTGTAATTAAGTATGACATATATCTCATCATCTGTCTCTATTTAGTATGACATATATCTCATCATCTGTCTCTATTTAGTATGACATATATCTCATCATCTGTACTAAATCTGTACTTATTAATAGTATGATATATATCTCGTCATCTGTACTACTAAAATTAACTTGAAATACGATAATCTATAACATGTTATGTGAAAAATGTTTTGTTCAAAGTCGATATCGCGTGAGGCATGAATTAAAACTGATTATGGAGTTTGCAACGCTGTTTCGCCGCACCGTGCTGTAAACGTAGTCACGATTCCTCACTTGTGTCACTCTACTTTTGATGAAAGCCTCTTAATTCTATATTATTGATATTATTCAAATATCAATATAGTGAGATTTTATTATAAAAATAAGAGGAAAAACGGTATTGTAAATAAAAGAGTATAAAGTTTATTTTCTAAAAGTATTTATATGAGAACAACGTGCACACGTTTTCGCTATCGTGCGAAATATGTAGTGATACGGTTGTGGCATTTTCATGTTGGATCGTATGTATTATGATCAATGTGAAAGAAACGTACAGCGAGTGTCTCGATGATCCGACAACATAGGCTAGGTTAGGTTACATCGAGCAGACTTTTTTGAATGCGCCACCGCTTCATGCCTCATTTCGTGTAATTCGCATTTATGTAGTGGAAGAGAAAGACTAGGAAAAACAGTGCAACCCCTAGGATGTTGCAGAATATAGCCAATTGTACGTCTGTAATCATCTGAAAGGCAAAATAGTCCCGTCGTGTTTAACTATAGATATCGTGTATCTATACTTGATTATATCATTATGATACATGTATATATCAATGTTTAAGTAATATAATTTCACAAATAACAATCGTGAAACCATACCAAACACGCACGTACCTTAAAGCTGTGAGGCTGCTGTTCTTTACTGTTTTTCCAAGATTTCCAGTCAAAAGATGACGTATACAAAGGCAGAGGCGACTCCAACTTTCGCGCATGTACTAAGTGCACGTACTCGCGGTCAAACAGACAAAACAGATTGGCTAGCGCGATTGAGTAGGTATTGTGCGATCCACGTACGTTCTACTGTTGGTTCGCATTATATCAAGACACACGCATATATATTTCACTATTTCAGTAACGCTCGCATTATCAAATGATTAATCTTCAAGAAAGCGAGAGAAAAATTCTTTACACGTACGGTTCAAGTCTCCGCTAAATGGGGTTTGAATCTTGGCTAACGGCGGTTCGAGTCTTCGCTACGTAGAGTTTCAATTTTTCTCGCAAAATAAATACGAGTCTTTTCTTTTAAGATATTTTATAAAAATATCACGTGTACGTAAATATAATAAAAATTGTTTACAGTCACTGTTCCTTATGATATATTACGATATAACTTGATTTAGAACTTATAATAACTTTGGCTGTCGTTTTAACGTTGAAAGATCTAATATTCTACTAGGACAAGTTCCAGATGTTTGTACAACAGGATAACGACGTAATGCAGGATTGTTGTTCGCAGCCGCCGGTTTAAAATCGTGTTTAGATGAGGCTTTGTCATATATTTGTTCAGTATCTAGAAAATAAATAGATATAAATGTAAGCGCAATGCTGATGACAGACAAGGGTGGGGCAAATTTATATTATAAAATTTCATATTTGATATATATATATATATATATATTAATTTTTAGATACGCACGCACATTTTGCTACTTAGTTATATATATCAAGTGCCGCAGCACCTTTTCCGCGTGACTGATACTCACTCTCTGCTTGAACCGTGTTTTTTCCTGGGAGAAGTTGATATCTTTCCAAATAACGCATTGTAGCTAACGACATGTTGGTCCCTTGCATATTGCTGAGCATAAGATGCTTCAATGAAGACGATTCTTGTTTATGCCATGCTATATCGGCCAGTTGCTCGTCGCTTAAATATTTTAATGCCAACGCCTTCATATGCATACTCGTATTTGTTTCGTTTACAACGCTAGTGGTATGTGTCACATTTGCCTGATGGTCCAACCGGGGATAAAATGATGAATCAAAGTCTAACCTTTAAGGAAAATCAAATACAAAATGCTCGTCGGGTCATCATTATACATATATAGGTATGTATACAGTACAGTGGCGAGTAAGCAAAGAAAAAAAACAACAACCTACTCATGAACCTTTTTCATGCAAAGTAACAAAATAACATATTTTATATTTATGCATCAAATGAATTTAATGAGTTACAGCGCAACAGTAACCCATTGTATTTGCTGTGGATATCTTTAATAGTGACGTGTTGCAAGTTGTTGTTTCAAAAATAATTCACAGATTTAACGTGTTTGGCATTTAATGTAAAATAAAAATGAATCAAGAGAGAGATACGTACGTTCTGTTATCATTGGACTCCCTGTACTCCGTGTTTTCAGTCAGACTAATCCCAAGTCTCCGAAGTTGTTCCAAGGTGGCTGCTTTAACAGTGTTCACGGCCGTTCTATTTTCCGTCGCCGTTTCTTGCTCAACGTTCCGTGCCGGTTTAGCATGATTCAGATCTTTGTCGCTTGTAACGCCAGAATTTTGCAAGATTTCATTAACTTGTCCCAAAACATTGTTGTAGAAGGTCCAACCTATTTTCGAGGTATGCCTCAACTTGTCACTCTCGTCGTCACTCGTATACTCCTGCATCTCAACGTGGACACTTGGTTCCGGTGTTGGTGGAGGTCTCTCGAGTATCTCGAGATCACCTCCGCTCAGAATCATGCTATCACCCACCGCGTGATCTTTACGTTGTCGGACCGTAGCACCGTATTCTTTATTTCTATAATTATGATAGTAGTCTCTCGCTGCTAAATGCACGTCACGTAAGGACGGTTGATCCGTGACTCGTCCGTGATCCGTCTCGTCTGTTTCTCTCGCAACGTACGCGTTCGTCTGCCCGACAAGCGCCTTCGTGGACGTCGTGCTCTCACGACGAGGACTATACGCTACCGCTACGTTCATAGACGTGTTTGGCATTTTCTCTGCGTCCCGCCGCCACCCTCGTTCATCCTTCCCTACGTATATACCTTTTTGCACTTTCTCGCGATTTACATCAGCGGACGGCGACAGCTTTGAAGAGTCTTTCACGGAAGAACTCGCGTTGAACGTACTGCTTTGCTGTTGGCTAGAGGACAAGTAACTTTCCGAATCTTCGACTATATTCTCTAATTGCGCTGCTCCAGGTATGCGCGTAAATGTATTCTTATATCTATTAACAGGCTCCGTGGTATCGTGTACGTTTACGGCCCTCGTGATATCGCTGCCCTCTCTGTGCGCTTCCTTCTTCTCACACATATTCTCAGAATCTATGAGAAATGGGCTGTTTTGCACGGTAAACTCGAAACTCGTCATAACGCCGATCGAGACCTTTTGCTCCATAAAGGCCTTTGTCGCGTGCTGTTCCAGCAACGCTGTTTCCAATTTTCCATTGTTGTTTTCACCAAAGCTCTCTAGATCTTGCCTCTCTACAACAGACGTGTTCTGCGAGGCTACATTCTTCTTTATACCACGATTCTGAGAGGACTGTGCGAGGGAAGAGGCAAAGGCAGCGTCCGAACCATTCCGCGGATATCTGAATACTTGATTCGCAAGAGGTTGCGGACACAAGCACACTGATTTGTTTCTGAAATTCTCCTCCTGCAGTCTTACCAGTCTATCTACCTGGAATTGTAAACTTTTTATTTGTTCATTTTGGCTGTTTACAAGCTGCAATAAGGTTTTCACTGTTTCGTTTGTGCTGTCCGCCGCGCATGTTGAGTAGTTGGGTGCATGAGCGTGCTGCGACGCAGAGTGTGGGGTTGTCTGAAACGGTTGAGATTTTTTCAAAGTATCTGAAATAGTATCGCTAGATCGTTCCCCGCCGAGCGTCGCTCTTTGTAGAGACGCACAAGACGAAGGCCTTTTGTCCAAAGACAAACAAGTCTGACTTTCCAGATTGTAAGAATCCTCCGTGCTAGAACATTTGAACTTTACACTTTTCTCATACGTTCTCTCACTCTTGTCAGCATTTTGCGATCTTTCCCACTTGTCATTTTCAGCTTTTGCTCGCTCCTGCCGCTTTTGCACAGAGGCCGTTTGTAAACTTGACGGCAGGGCACATGTGTAACTGTAAGCGCTATTACCGGGCGAAGCGCGCGTCGTACTCGCGGAGTTGGTCTCTCTCGAGTACGTCTCTTCCTTCCACGCCGCATAAGAGTTGGGTATGCATGAAACAGAATCAGTTACTTGCACCAGTCTCGAGGAGCTTGCGGCGGTACCTTGCGTATTTGGATCTGTCGCTGTAGCGTTTTCAAAGATCAAAGATACCTCTGGCACAGTTGGCGCTACAAAGCACTGTAAATAAATTGTCTATAATTATCTCTGCAAGATTGTTTAACGTTACATATTACACAAGCGAAGGAGGCGAAATATTTGATAATGAAAGAATTTCAGAGAATAGTTTAAAAAGGCAACTTACATCACGTTTGGTTATTGGTTTTGGGATGACTCTCGGCTCAAATTCCTCTTCGTAGAGTTGATGGTGCATGTTAAGAGTTATTTTTTTTTATTTTTTACTTGAATATTCTGGATAGCGTGATTTAGACGAACGAGGCTCTTTGGCGCGTCAACGAACGCTTACAAAGGCCTGCAAAACATAACTGCTATCATAAATATGCGAGTCACAACGTCACATTGACAAAGCGAGCTTCTTCTGACGTTCAAAATATTTGGAAGAGAAGTGGTTTCGTATGCCTAGCCTAGCCTAACCTAACCTAACCGTCGTAGCCGTGTCTCGGTGCGCCGTCCTTTTTAAGTGTAAAAAAGGTGTAGGGGTTTAGAGTTTCTCGAGCACGTTTCGACATCGTTTTGATTGGTCGTTTAATCCGCTATCTGAAAATAATCACTGCATGGGAAAATTTGAAACTCATTGTCGCTAAATAAACTCTTACGTTAAAATAGATTAGTGCTAAAGAGGGTAAACAGGCACAAATTATTATACGATAAAAGAAATTAACAATAAGAAATAGCGAAGCTAGAATACGAATCTCTCGAGAGCTGCGGGAAGTCACCGCAATTATGCGAGGAGTATGTTAGGGCAGAAAGCATTCTTTTCTTCTTTTAGAATCGAGAGAGTTAGCAACAAAGTCGAATTATACAATACTGAGCAATCAATGTAAATAACATACGTACAAACCAGATCCTAATTAAAGGATTCTAAAAAATTGGAATGTTGATCCGACACATGTAATCGTTTGTAGGTATCCACAATAATAAATTCGCGTTCATAAGTTCGTTAAGCCCTAGCAAGTGTTTAAGAGACGGCGTTGAAACGCCGCATCTCCCGAGAGCTTCGAAAAATATCAAGAGTTAACAGGAGCATATATGAGGCGAAGAGGTCGACGAAGGCTGCGTTCCGTAAAGCGCATATGCGCGCATGTATCTACAGTATACGTAACACTTACTATAGAAAAATGCGCGCATAAGCGCTTTACGGAACGCAGTCGAAGTAATTCCCGCGCTCTGCGCGCCTGGCGCCATCTGTTGGCGCGTTGCGGCAACCTCTAGCGCTGGGCGCCTGCCGCCATCTGTCGGCGCGTTGCGGAAACCTTCAGCACTGGCCGGCCGCCATCTTTTGGCGCGAGGCGCGCTTTTCTTAATAGAGCTCCTCGCTCAACATGCTAACCGGATAACTTCAACGATTTTTCGACGATCTCGGAAGACGCGTATTCTAACCTTGTTACCTCTTGGTGGCTCCTGTCGCGTCATGCTCCCCGAATAACTTTGACGATATTCCGAAGCTGTCCGAGACACCTATTCCAATTCTCTCTATCTCTTATCTCGCAATTATCACACAAGTAAGAAAATTCAATAAATCCGTTATTTTTAAAATTACAAAAGTTAATTAATTTTCATAAATAATTAATTAGTTAGATTTAGGAAAATATTGCTTTAAAAGCTTGCAGTTTTTAAATATGGCGTTGTTATTTTCGATTGGAATAAAATAAAAGATAATTTTTAATTCTTTGCTAAAATAATAGAATATTATTTGTTTATGTATCAAATTTATTTCCAAGTAAATCTTTAATAGATAATTCTATTTGCGAGAGATATCTTGATTAATAACTGATATAAAATCAGTATTTTTTTTTTTTTTTTCAACAAAGTTTCCAGTAGTGTTACTATGAATTGAACATAAATTTGACAAACGAACAAATAATATTCTATTCTACTATTTCAACAGAAAACAGAACACTTTTTACTTTTTCAATTACAAATTAAAAATTGAGTGTATTTAATACCAAGCACATTGTTGCAAATATACGTCTCAAATTCGTACGTGCTTAATTTTGTTACATTCTGTTACAATTCGCGTGATTTATAGTAAGTAAACCAGGGTATGATGTCAATGTTGCTGCCGAATAATCATACTGTATCGTTCCATGCGCAGAAATGTTTAATTGGGCCACAGTAATTCGCCTATAAATAGCAATAATTGATCACATGATGAACAATAAACTCTCGTTGCGTTCAAGGTTTCATGACGTAATGATATAAAAAGCAATCATATCAGCAATCGAACGAACGAATTGGTATGACAGATAATTGTAAATGAGCAATCAGGATGCGTTCTATGACATTTAATGTCGACATTTAATTTTAACGCAAATGCGTTTTGCGAGATTAATTTTATTTCGGCGCGAATGCGTTTTGTACAAAAGATTCTGGTTAAAAACGGACGAATCAGAAAAATCTCGTAGGCGTGATCAAATATTCTGGTTATTATAAGTTATAAAGTATTAAATTCTATAAGTTACAAAATATTGAGTTTTATTTTAATAACCAGAATATTTCATCACGCCTACGAGATTTCTCTGATTCGTCCGTTTTTAACTAGAATTTCTTTTTCAGTGTATGACACTAATTTTATTTTATTTCAGTACAAATTCTCGACTTTGTTGACTGTCGGCGTTTTCGTTTTCTCGGCCAAAGGTGTCATCTTTGTCTTTTCAATGTTAATAAGCGCTTTTACGAAGTGGCACGAGGACGAGGCGCTCGTCCTAGCAGTTAATCACGTGCTAATTGCCGATGCACGTGCGTGTGCGTACGCGAGGCG
Organism: Tetramorium alpestre; assembly: GCA_021460005.1. NCBI lineage: Eukaryota > Metazoa > Arthropoda > Insecta > Hymenoptera > Formicidae > Tetramorium > Tetramorium alpestre. The sequence continues at coordinate 1,073,453 of JAJVSH010000065.1, read as the reverse complement.
TGAGGAGGAGGCCAGGAGGGGTATCGTCGCTCGTCGCCACGCCAATAATTGTCGCCGATCGCGTGCCAAATCGTCCCCTCCTCGCCGAGGCAGAGGAGCGCACCTTCGAAGGGACGGTCGGGGTATGGAAGATGTCGCTAAAATAAAAGCGAAACAAGACAAGACCCACGGGGAGTGGCGAGGTGAGATCGCGACGCGCAGAAGGGCCATTTTTTCGCAGTACGCGCGAGTGCGAATTAAACCAGCAGCAGGTACCGTATCCCGCCCTCGGAGAATCCTCGGCGCGCGTCATCCGGCGAGGAAGAGATTGTGAACGATAGTTTTTGCAGTGAAATCAAGAAATTGTCGCTTGTGATTTTTTTTTTTTTTTTTTTATAAGATCATCCGTGTATAGTGAAATTGATGAGATTTTTATACTGTATCGATTGCTTTGGACGTGAGATATTTTTCATCTTTCTATTTAATATTTCGTCGTTTTTGTAATCTTTTATAAGTATATTTATTATAAAGAAGAAATCGTGATCTCATCAAGACACAAGTCAGCTTCCCCCATGTTATAAATATTGTTTTTCAAATCATTATTATTTTTTGTACTATCCTATTGATAATGACTTAAAAGTCGCCACTGCAAGATGCAAAGGCATTAACAAGAAGATTGATAATGTACGATTTAATTGAAGGGATATATACCTGGTATACATATGTATACCTGGTGTGTTAGCCAAGACTGAATGCTTGGAGATTGGTATGGCATTTAGTTTCGCCACAAATACCAATTGATACCGCAGCCAAACGGTTTGTTGTGTGTCTTACGATGACCTCTTTCTTCATACGATGTATCTATACTCAATCAATCGGCTCAAGCTAAATATTTACATTGGAAATTAAATTAACATCCGATCAGCTCGGAGAAATTAAAAGCGTCGCGAAAAATGAATAGATCTTCGAGATAAAAACTAGAACAAATATCACAAAAAATGAGTTAATGAAAGAATAACTTTTAAATATTTATCAAGTCAATTTTGTGATAATCTAAAGATGACAAATTAATTTTTTTTTTCACTTATATTTATTAACATTTGTCCGTTCATAAGAAGTAATTGTTTGCAGGGTTGGTATCAAAGTGAATATATAGCGAAATTACGATGTGGGACGACGAAGCTGCACCGTGGGACAGTGAGGAACCTGCCGCGGATGCGGCTGTCGAGGGTGCGACGGAAGGTGCGCCTGCCGAGGCAGCTGCCACTGAGAAGCCGGTCCTGAAATTGTTAAAGCTCGAGCCACCGCATTACAACCACCACTGGGTTCGACCACTCTTCCTCAATTACGATTATCTGTATGATTATAGGTAATGTGCATGATTAATACAATTTAAAACAATTAAAATCAGGTGAGAAATAATGCAATCTTTCGCAAAAAGAATTTTTACTGTTTGATAAAACAATTCAAATCGAATTTTAGTTTAAATAATATATTTTTTTTTAATTTTATGAGAGAAAAATATACCTAAAAGTTATAATTATAATCAATATATGATCACACACACAATTTTAATAAGAGTTAAAATTACATTTTGCTGTTTGATAAGTCGAATTTTAGTTTAAACAATATATTTTTTTAATATTATGAAAAAGAAAAAATATATCAAAGCGCTACAATTATAATCAATATATCAATATATCAAAATAGATCAATTTTAATAAGAGTTAAAATTTATACATTATTTATATTTAATTTATAATTTATATTTAACTAAAAAGTATTGTACTTGATTGCAGCTGAATAATTTTGAAATTATCTCTCAATATTCAATCTCGGTATGATCTTTTTTATCTAATGCAGGCAGAACTATTACAACGACGTGATCGATTATCTTAATTCGAGGCAGAAGGGCATATTCCGCGAGCCGCCCAGGGCTCAGGAATGGGCGGAAAGGGCTCTAAGAACCTACGATCAAAAGAATTTAGATAAAAGTTACAAGCGATCGGCCGACATGAAGTACCTCACTAATATGAGACAGATCCAGACAAGCAGACATTATAGCTACCATACTCGCGCCTATTATAGTTTGAAGTACCAGAAAATCCTGTGAATCTCGCTCTGTTAAAAGCTGTTTAAAGACAATTATTAAAAACAAAATTTCATATATCTCACGTGTCATATATCTTACTGCAGTCTCTCGCAGGTTTTACAGGATCTTTATCAATATTTCTTTTTCGAGCTCTTTCTAATCGTGTCATTTACTATGTTATCTTTTTGTGACTTGATCAATTTTTATCAGGTTGTTTTGTGTAAGATAGTGAGCTAAATAGCGTTGGTCAAATTCAAATTTATTTGATGCTACTAATAAAGTCGATAATGCAACGTCTGTCTATTGCGACTAAAATTATGTATTGTATATTTGTACTTATTTGACATATGTATCATTAGAAATTGGCACTGTAAAATATATCTTCACTCTTAAATGTCAGAGACTTTTCGAATCGCGTATTATCATATCATACGTATATATTTTTTTTAACCAATATTTAATTTAATATAATTTATTACGTAATTAATTTAATTTAGTTTTTATTTGTGGAGAAGTTTTTAGAAAAAGTAGAAAATTTATTTAATTTTATTTACTAAACGTTTATTATAAATACGAGTAAACTATTTCTCTAAAATACATAATAAATAGGAACAAACTGCTTGCGAAGAATATTATTTCAAGAAATAAAAGAAGAGAGAATATCTTACGATCAATTAAATAAAATTTATGCAATTAACAATTATATTTCAATGATTAGATGAAATACACAATAATAATTTAATTATTAAAAATATTTTCGCAATTTTGCATTATAATAACATTGATGAAAAAAAAATTTAAGTTCTAGAGTTATCAGAAAGTATATTAAGAACACACTTGTTAATTAATTTGAAGTAGTTTTTTTTACATAAAAACAGTTTTTAATGAAAAACGATTAAAAATGAAGAATTATTTTCAGAAATTAATCTTTAAATGCAAATAAATAGCAAAAGCATATTTCGTTTCTATTTCAAATGATCTGAATTTGAATAGACAAACTGGTAATTTAAGTATTAAAATTACGGATCTAAAATGTGTTGTAGAATTAAAAAGAAGTCCAAATTCTATAAGAATCTTTGGCTGAAATATTATATATGTGTATATAGATTTAACACACCATTAACATCGTATATATATAGAAAAACATTTTTGATCCTTAAAACGAGACGCTTTTCTTTCTCTTCAAAAATCTCCGCTTCATCGGCTGCATCGCGAGAGTCTCAAGTGGATCACCGATCTCGGTGGTATCGACCAGTGAGTTGATCCTGCGCTGTCTCCCTGGCTGAGCGACTTCCGGCTCGTCGACTAGCATCTTGGGCAACTTCATCAGAAAGATTTTGGACTTTGGCTTCACCGGTTCAACATTTGCGATCTTGCGTGTTACGTCAAGCTTTTGCGCCGCCGGCACCGTCTGCTCGTCGTCACTCTGGTTGTCAAATTTGGTCGCGTGTCGTTGGAACACGATATCGGCGGCCTCCAGCGTGCTCTTGGCTTTTTCTATCTCGGCATTCAGATCAATCACGTCGAAGATGCGATCCTGAAAAGAAAACAAAGTTCGTCAGATACGGCAAAAAGGATGTTCAAGAATTTGTAATACAGACGATATGAATTAAGATTTCGTCGGATGTTTGATTTACGTGCATTCGTATAATTTAATTTTGATTTATGACTTATATATTTGTAACTTAAATTATAATAAATTAGTTTTTCATGATACGTTTTAGCGATAGCTAATTTTTTATTTAATTTTATTTGGTGTCTAATATTAAATTATCGACTCGTTCTTTCGTTTAATTCAACCTGCATATCTCGCCGCTTGCGTCTCAATTCCGCCATATCCTCTTCGAATGCGGCAGCCGCACGTTCCTTGAAACGTCGATGAGTCATTACGAAATCGTCTTCATAAGGATCCTCTTGAATGGGTCGACCACGTGCGTCGAGCAAAAAGTCCAGCTCGTCGTAGGCGTCGTCACGATTTCCCGACAAGTTACGAGAACCTAAAACGTTGGTGTTAAGATTGTTAAGATTATTATTGCTAAGATATTAACATTCATTTCATTTTGTGTTGTACAGTACAATGTTTTCCCTTTGAATTGAGAAAAGTAAATTTACATTCAAAATAATTATGATTTATTTATAATTCTTTAGTACAGCAATTTTTAATAAATGATGAAAATAAATTTGTTTTAATCTGAAGTATATCGTTATAGTTTGCGAGAATTTGACTGATATAGAATTAAATCAAATATAAAAATATATTTGTCGGTTCTAATAACTTTATGAAATGAATTCTTACCTGCGGAGAATCTCAATGCAGCTGTAATGCGGAATCTCGTGCATGCGGAAAATGGAAAGGAAAACGTCAAACTACATAAGATGTAGATAATACATAAGAAGTATATAACGAATAAAGAAAGGAGATATGGAGAGATATGNGGTGTATACATGTATTATTCGACTTGCTCTCAGAAAAGCACTTCAGAGTTTTCAAACAAGATTTATTCATAAATAAGAAAGAAAATATATATACATTTTTTTTATGATAAATTCGAAAGTTTCGCCGTGTGTTTAAGAGTTTGCGTCACAGAGTTTGTGCCCGAATGAGGGAGGATAGTTTTTCTGAAAGGGGCGATGTTTCGAGACGGATTTAACAAAATGCGGCATTGCGTCTCTTTATAATATCACTCTAGTAACAAGTTTTGCACTTGCAATGATTTTTAATATTAAAACATAATGTATTTGTTAGGAACAATTAACATTTAAACTCCCTCGGATTGCACTTGGGGAGCGAGAAAGCGAAAAATTATGCGAGAAATCTCGTTCGAAATTACGTTAAATCTTGAGCAATATCGATTTTATGTTATTAATTAAATCATTTATTAAATTTCAGGACATCAATTTGCAAGAAAATAATCTAAATATAAATATAGAATTTTTAAATTACTTATAATCAAGAATAATTTATTTAACAAAACAGAAACCTATAACCTAATTTGTAATCGGCAGAATACACATTTGATTTATGTCACATTACTGTGCCTGTTTTTATCATTTTCATGATAAGAATGAGGGATTAAACGTATTTTCGAAAGATACGTCTCGCATTAACATATTAATACATTTATAATTACAAAATTGCGCGCAACAAACATACGCGCAATATTGTGAGCGTAAGCGTCAATATTGGATATTATCGATAAAATTTATTAACAATTTATTGCTAGTAAAATTTATCGACAATTCGTTGTCTATAACTATAAAAGTTAATTGAATCGTCGTACTTTCGTTTCGCGAACAAACGCGATCGCCGTAAAAATGGCGATCGCCGCGTAACGGCGCGTACATTGAAAATATTCTATATTTGTATTCAAAATACAACAGTGTCTTACAGCGATTTACAATCACTATATTACAGCGTAATTTAAAAAAAAAGATAATCAATAATAAGAATTACCTAAATAAAAATTACTACAATAAATTGATCTTTTACGATAAGCAAATAATTTAAAATATTAAAAATATTAAAAGGATGCAATTTAAAACTATAATATCGATCTTATGACAACTAATTAATTAACAACTTTGTTTGATTTAATTATTTCGAAGAAATAACAGAATTTATATTATTAATTGCTAATCGTATAAAACCAACTTAAATAATATTTTTCAAGAATTAAAGATTTTTTTTAAATCAACATTTTTAATGATTGCACTGAAAGAAAAATATAGTTACTTTTAGATTCAATTTTTAGACTCACAATTTTCGAATATTTCTAATAATAACATAATGATCCATATAATTACATTAATCATATTTCGTGTTAGACATATTCGAAAATTATGGTTAAGTCCAAAACTATAACTATATTTTTCTCAGTGTAGAAAAAATTCTTCCTGCGATATTTATACGGATAATTTCCGAAGATTAACAATCTCTTTAATTAATTGCTGAAAATATACCGAATTAAGATGGAATCTTCTTCGAAATCTTCCTCAAAGTTCTCCGCGTGTAAATTTAACGGTTGTAAGACATCGTTGTGAAATTAAGATAGCTCGCAAGATTCCTCAGAAGCTGACGTGTTCCGCGCGTTCGGCGATGCGCACCTTCTTGCTTCTTGCCGACTGTTGAACGACGTTGTCGGCCTCGGTCGCGGCGGCGGTCTCGTTGACCAGCGCCCTGAGGGCAGCCGCCCTGCGCTCCCGTTTGGCCTGCCTCTCGGCGAGCTCCTCCATCTCCGACTCGATGTCGTGGAGACGCGCCTTCGTCTGCATGGCCCGGCTGGCGGCGGCGCTGGGCTGCGCCAGTAAGTCATCGTCCTCGTTGATCAGCTTGGACCACCTGGCGAACGTTGGCTTGCCCTCGTCGGCGCGCTCGACCTCGTCGAGAAGCCTCGAGCGCCTCTTGAAGCCGCTGTCGACGACGTCCTCGATCGCCGTTCGGGCGCTCTTTCTGGCGGTCACCGCATTCTCCAGCGCTTCGGCGGCGTTCCTTCTGGACTGGACCCCCGCGACATTCGCCGCTTCGAGACCCATCTCGTCCTCGAGACCCATCGCTGCTATCCGAGCGCGAAAGCGGCGAGTCGTCGACGACACTTCGTCCGCGAAATCCTCGCCCAGCCTGCGGCGCGCCGAGATGCGTTGCCCACGGCTGTCGTAGACGGTGTCCTCGTCGTCGAGAGCTAGCAGAGGGTCGGTGAAGGGCGGTGGTTGGGAGGCGCGGATACGAGGGTCGAGGTCGAGGTCAAGGTCACGGCCGAGGGAGCCAGTGCGGGGACCGGAGAGGTCGCGCGTGCCTGCAAAAACCGACATCAGAAAAGAGCGTGCGACTTGACTTGTGCCAATGAAGACGGGAGATGATATAGGATAGGACGATGATGTCGTCGAGAAACGGCGCCGAACGATCCAAGTTGTTGTTCAACGATTTTGGGTGAAAGAGGAGAGACGGTGGTGGATGGATGAGACGATTGATAAGAAGAGAGATGGAGAATCTCGCGCGAGCTCGCAATTCAATTAATTTGGCAATTAAATTATTTAAAAGTATGCTTCATCGATATTTCACTGTTAATATATACGTACTCAATACATCGAAATGTTATAAAATTCAATTTATTCTAACTATATCTAAAACATAAATTATAACCAGTGATTGAGGGAGAATTCAGAGAAAACAATGTTTCTTTTAAGACGTCTTTATTTAAAACATCATGTTTCACATTATGCGCTAGAATAGATATCGAGATGTGAATCGTTTAGTTCGATATAATCAAAAAATTAAGGATTCCGACACTGGTTATAATTTAATTTATAAACCCCTAACGAAAATATTAATTATCGTTAGATGCAACAGCAGTATATAATCATGATTAAATTAACATATTGTCATACTTGTTAGAATCGTTTAGTTTTATAATTATTCGAGACGACTTTTTAAAAATACGTAAAAGTGTTGAAGAGAGGAATACAAGTTCTGTTATAAATTATGAACAATGAAATAATTATCCATTTAATTTTGTAAAATAATATCTGTTTAATTTTATGAAATCAAAATTATTCAATACAATGCAATTAAAGTGGAAATTACGTTAAAATTGCAGTTTTAAGAAATCACGATCAGCCTCATCGGTTACATTCCGCGCTTCTCTACTTACAACACGACATCGGCTGAGCAAAACTTTACACCGTGGGTCGCACATATTTTTAGTGCCGTTTGATCAAAAATAAATTCGGATGCGCATCACATTAACAGCCTGGCACATCTACAAAATCCCATCGGTGCGCTCGACTATGCTAATAAACTAGCAGTTGCACCTAACGTCAAGCACAACGTTCGTCCTCATCCTCCGCGTTTCGCACCATCCACGACGCCAGGAGCAGACAGGGTGTCCCAAATAAGTATGCAACAGAAACCGGTAACACGCGTTTCCCTTTTCTTCATTGGAAATCTAATATGATTAAATTTTAATTTATATGGATCTCAGGATCCATATAATTTCGAGCGCACATTTTCATGTTATTGTCTCTAAATTTTTCGATGTACACTGTAAATGTACTCCTGTGTGCCACTGCTCCTGCTCAATATTCAGTTAATTTGACTAAAACTAAAATGAGACAAATTTAGCGACGTCGTGAGTAAGCCTTACTCACGATGTTGTTAATTTATCTAATTTAACTTCCATGTTAGTCCAAATTAATGAAATATATTCAGTAGGGGCAGTAGCGACCTATGGAGTAGTTAAAAATGAGTAAAACTCAAATTGAGTATAATTTGATCGGTTTGTCAGTGTTAGAAGGATCTTTTTCTCTTTGCAACGTAACTTCAAAGATTACAACAATTTTTGCTGCAAGAAATATTGTCAAATTAAAAAAGAAGAAATTAAATCAAATTTCCTCGAAATTAACTCTGGCGTATTCGCTTCTGGGATATCCTGCAGGTTCAGGCGCTCTACTATTTTTATTTATCCTCGTCGCGATCAGTCGTAACTTATCGATACAGCATCTCCACTTTCTCGGTTCTTCTATTTTTGTGCGGCCGCGTAAATCTACTTTTCACTAACCGGGCGATCACTGTCAGCTTTATTGCGGACGCATTATTCAAGAGGACACGCAACACCTTTCATAAATCCTCTCGCCGTGTCTCGTCCGTAACGAACTTGTGTGAGCGTGTGCATGCGTGTGTTGGATATAATCCGGGAATAATCAACGACAGGACAAAGTTTCGCGCGACGTCGAAGCCGGACGGAATGGACGGGAAGTCCCTTCGAGAGAAGCGCTGGCGCGCGTTGCGATCCGTCGATCCTCGTCGATGATCGTCGCCAGGCAAGCACAACATACAGTACAGTAATCACAGCAAGGCTCCCCGCGCATAGTCAACGTGTACTTAGGAAACCAAACGTTTATTCAGCAAGATGATACATCAAATAGGATAGAGACATAATCCAGAGGCTAACTACACAGACGGCAGGCAAGACAGTAAAGATCGATGCACGCAAAAGGATGACATCAAAAATTCGATCGAATCTCATTAGAATGTGAGGGTGTCATTCTCGCTGCGTACCAGGACCGCAAGCGTTTTTTTACTTTAATAATCATAATTAAATTTGACCGTTTTATCCGAATAAATCAAATTGATAATAATAAAAAGCCTCGTACGGTCGATGCTGGATCTCTTTGGCACATAATAATTTCTTCGAGTACATTTTTCAACTTTAACTTGCAATAATATCGAGAGACCGATAAGACGGTTCCGACTATTCGTTCTGCGTTTCTTGGATCTCGTGCTGCGCGTTTCTTCCTCGCGTAACTTTTCTAAATCTAATTATAAGTTTCTTCACACAAGTCGATTAATTCTCAAACGACGCTCAGTTCGTCTTAGATCCGTTAATAAAATTAAAAACCGTTATAAAATTATTATTATTTATTTACTCGTGAATAATAATAAATGTACGTTACATGTTAAATCTCCGTGAGGACCCTAATCTAAATGGACAAATAGTTTACTGCAGGCTATTATTTTTCTGCATGTGCACACCTTCTGTATTAGCCCTTCGTTAACGTGAATCAACATTTAATAAATCCTGGACAACGATTTTTTTTCCGTTCACATCCTAATCTCGATCCCCGCATCGCGATCCCCCTGGTAAGGTGATCGATCGATCGAGGATCGCGATGCCGAATCGACAAACAAATAAACAAATATCTCGCCTCGAGGCAGATCATGCGAGTCGTGGGAGTCGGAATAAAGGGTGGAGCTGGATCGTGAATGAAGGGCGGGAAAGGGGAACGGGGGGGAGAAGAGTTTCTCTCAAGTATTTTTCATTTGCACAACGAATCTATTCAGCGAGTTCCGTCGACAATCTCTCGAGGAGGGTCTGGGAAGTCTTTTTACAACACTCCTTCAAAACCACTTTGGAAAACGACTGAGGTTACCGAGGTCGCTACGGCGCGCCGCGATCTCGTCGGCTAGTGAGTTTCTCGGCTCCGGGAACAACGGCCGCCCGCTGTACTTCCGGTCCAGGTGGTCGACCATGGGCTTGTAATAAGACTCGCCCTTGTCGTAGTTGCTGCCGTAGATGAACGTGCGCGGCCTGCTGAGGATTGGCCTCGACATCTCGAGATTCGGCTACCTCTCCAGCTGTTATCTGCAAATCAGACACATTCTGCACTGCGATCTTTCCGCGAGAGGATTAATCCGCGATCAGAAGATTGAGATTTTTTGCGAGAGAAATACAACATCCTCTCAGAACGATTTAAATTTCGTTCGATAAGAGGAGCTCTCGTAACATTAAATAAATTACCAAATTAATATGTAACAGTATAGATTTATAAATTACGTGAATTAAATCATAATCAATGAGGATAAATGGACCAATCCATAAATCCCAAGTTCTAGTCTTAGCACTAAAATTATCAACAATTAACTGAATTAAATTAAATTTATTTAATGAATTAAATAAATTAAATATAATAAATATAAGGTAAAAATATATAAATATATAATAACAAAATTATTATAAACAAGATTCTGTATTCTGACAAAGAAAAACAGAATAATATGGGCTACAGAACCAGGCTGGATGTTTATAGTGCAATAAAAATATAATTAACATAAGAGGTTTATCATTAATATATTGGAATTATACAAAAGCGCGCGGTTAAATATATAAATATATTATAAAAATAAAAATAAACAAAAAATATATTAATATATGATAAATAAAATAAATAAAACTATGTGTGTGTGTAAATAAAACTATGTGTATTTCTAAAATATATATTAAAATATAAAATATATTAAATCTAAAATATATATATATAAAATACATTTCTGAAAAGAAGGAATAAAAAGGAAAATTAATTTAATAATTTACTTAATATTGCAATCTAGGAAAAGATATTGTTGCAAATTTGAGTAATTTAAAAAAAAATTACAAACTAAAATCATTTTACTGCTGTAGTCTAGTATTAGAATTTAAATCATTATTATGTGTATGTAGTCTAGAGTATTAAAATTAAAATTATTACTAACTAAAACAGACTTGGTATCACGGTTTCATTGTTATTAATACAACGGGGAGCTCTAATTCGAATATATGAGCGAATGTTCCGGTTACGTGCCACCCACGTGGAGGAGCTAATAGTGCGGAAAATCATTTCGCCAAAACACGCGCGTGCGACACGTGGTGATCCCCGGCCTCTCTCCGTCCCGGCCTTTCTCCACGTGGCTTCCGAGAGACGCGCTATACTCTGTGCTAAGTAACAAAAGTCCAACGAGTTCTTTCTCTTTCCCTCGCTCTCTCTCTCTCGATGGCGATTTAGTTCGTCATCGTCGGCAAACTGGAACGAGCGGCTGTACGCCGGTCGAAAATAGCCCGCGTCTAATTTGGTGCCCGTGAACTGAACTGGCACGGCGCGCACGAGGCGCGAGGCCCGGGCCGCAATCTCCCTGAACACGAGGCGCGAATCCCCGAGCGCCCACTCTCCCTTTCTTCAGGGCCGACTTCTACATCTGTGTATACGCATCCCAGACGCGGCTTAATTATCGTGCTCTCGGTCTCTAATAGAAGACAGGCCGCTTGAAGACAGGCCTCTACCGCTCGTGATTCGAATTTGAATTTAATTAATTCTCTCAAACGTAAATTTCCATCGACATACATCTATCATTGTTGAATTAGTTAATTTGAAAAATTTTTATTATACCTGTAATACATATTTATCTAAAATATACTTGCAGATATGAGGACGCGTTGTTAAAATTTCTGTCATCTTTTTTTTACGAGGATTTCATCCTTTGCTCATTTGTGCATCTATAAAATGTTTATTTTTATATCTATACATAAATGTATAAGTGATAAAAAAGGTGTGAAAGAGTTTGATTTGAAAAGACACATTTTAATTCAGTCAATTGAGACTAATTATGAAGGATTATTCATGTAAACTTTTGGCCAGCACACTCACAATCGGGCGATTAAACGAGTAAAGTATAGTCTACACGATAGTCTACGTCCACAACGTCGACATTTATTGAGTAATGATTCAAGTCTTCTTCTTGTCGCTTTCAATAACGTCGTTGTGTCGCAAATTATCTTCAGCCTCGGATTAATGTCCGTCGACCCGCCTACGTCTTTTGTTTCGAAATTATTTTTAAATCGAGAGGCTGCAACCGAGACAAGAAATAGTACATACGTTATCGTGCATGTAGGCTAATGAGCATTGTACATCGACCTATTTATTTTATATTTATTTTTTTCAACTAAATTACCGAAGCTATCTTTACTCATTGATTCTATCAACGTCTTTTCATTTTTTTTAACAAATAATAGATTTAATTTTGAGAAATTTATTGCGTTTATCAGTTTATTAAATATCTATTACGCATATTAATAATTCAAAAGAGAGTGGTAATAACAAATGTTTTAATAAAAATATTGTTTTTGGAGAGTTTTAAAATAGAGTTTTCAAGTCTATTTTAAGTTAAAATTAACAATAAATATTTTAAGATTAAAATTAAGGATATTTGCAAATCATTTATTAATTAATGTGATTTTTTAATCTATAATTTTCTGTACTGATATAACAATTTATTCACTAAATAACAATTAAAATAATCGTTTAGACATTTAAATAAATTTAGTCTACTTTTATTTTGCTAAGATTATCTCCAGATAATTATAAAAATTTATTCATAAAAATTCTTTTTTTGCTCTTGATACGTCTGCAGACAAATCAATAATATAAAAAAAAGAATTTAATTAATTTTTAGTTTCGGAAAATTAGCTATACAAATAAATGCAGTTACAATTAATTAAGTAAAATTAATTTACAAATTTTAGAAAAACTTTAAAATAAATCCAAATTATTGGACTTATTTTAAGAAAGGCTCTAAAACGATAAGTAATGAATAAACAAGATTTTTTTTTACGAAATTTGCAAGCTATTAATTTGTAAATAATTAACATAACAGAGCTATAAAAGCCAGATAAATTTAAGTTTTTCATTTTTATTACTATTTTTACTAACAAAAATTATTTTATCATCAGTTCTGAATTCTGACGGTTCTCGCGACGGTTTTCAACGTTCCACTTCAACACCTGCGTACAACGAGAGTGATGGGGATGGGGGACAATACGTCAAGCGATGATGGAATTGTTTTGACAGTTAGTCCTTCTTGGAAACCGACGATTCGTTCTATTATACGAAACAAACGGGATGCATTTTTCTTGGCCCGACCATGGATCATCGACACAAATATATTCAATGATAAAGGTCGTACGGAGTCTGAGCGCTGAAGTCGCACTACGCGTTGGAAATAAATTCGCCCGGAATAAACATGCGGCGAAATGACGTTTAGCATCAACCTCTCCGATGGTAGAATATACGCGCGTTCTCGACAAAAATCGCACCGTCGCAATCGTGGTGCCAAAACGCGACAAACGATAGCTGGCTTCTTTCGATTAGGTTGTCCACTCGACTTAATTGGCAAGTGTACGTCTGGCGCGCATCCGCTTGGAAAGTAGCTATGATATAGAGCGAATCGGCCCATTATTCAATCCTTCCTTGACGCATTCCTCGCATCTTACTATGCGCGCGATATATAGCCGATGCTTTCGTACGTTTCAATTCATTCAAAAGAGTCGCGTAAACAACATATACAAAAAGTGCTCCTTATATGTCCAAACCGAATCAATATACATATAAAATTTATTTTATTCTGTATTAAAGAAAAAATATAAATATTTTTGGATTTAATAATTTCCTAGAAATATGTTAATAGATTTTTTTATTAATGTAAATACTATTAATTATAAAAATATCTCAAGTACATCAATATTAAATAAATAATAATTTTAGGACTTGAGATATTTATCATATATTATTATCTATTAATTTATTTCGGTTTTTAAATTGTAAAATCTACATTATTATGTGTCAATATATTACGTGTCAATTTGATAATTTAGTTTAGTCAATAAGTAATAACCCAAATTTTCGAATGTTTAAAAATTCAAAATGCATTTACTTCTTTTATTATAATAAAATCCTTTATTTCAAGATTGTCCGTAGTTTCCTTTTATTCAGATTTATCAAAAAATTAACAATATAATTAAAAATAAAAAATACATAAATTGAACACATCTCTATGTAAAAAGTCAAATCAAGAGGCTTAAGTCGGCAGTGAAATGAATCAGCGGCAAGTTAGACGCACACGTGGCACACACAAACGCGGTAATGAGTTACGACGGATATAATGCCAACTGTTTTAGATTCTGACTCAGCGGATCCCCGCTAGATCCACGTTTCGAATTATTTAACGAATTCCGTTGGAACGGTGGACTTAAATAAATCTCGCAATTGCGTCGCGCTCTCGTGTCAATTCGCACGGAGTATCGGATGTCCGTGTATATCGAGATTCTCTGGCAGCGGGTGAACATTTAGTACATGAATGAAAATTTAACGGTCCCGTAAAGAAACCCTTAATAGAACATTTCTTCTACGGGTTCTCTATAGGAGACGTATCAATCCTTATTTTGTACCGACGTAAACTTATTTTTATAAAAGCACAATTTCAGAGTAATATTTAATTTTTATCTAGTCATCTCATCGATATTTCTTGATATTAATATTCAAAATATTAAAATATTTTCCTAAAGGAACAGCTAATTAATTATTATAATTAATAAACTGAGAGAAAAATATATTTATCCATTATTTGCTAATTGTCTGCAAAATTAAATAATAAATAATAAACGAATTTTTTATTCCAAAAACGATTGTAATATTAAACGATTGTTAGTGTAAATGTAATTTCTTAAGAACGAAGGATTCGCTCGTTCGTAAAGATTCCGTCTAATCGATATCGCATTTAAGTACGACGTGACACTTGCAACGAGTATTATCGTTAATTTTTCGTTCGGAATAAATGTAGATTCGTGTAAATTTACGCGTCCTAAGCGTCTTACGAGGGAGCTCGCAATAACGAAATTGAATGTTTAGCCAGCGAGAACGGCGCTCTCATAGAGAGATCGCGTTCGTTCTCTATCGTTGCGTAAGGCCCGCCAAATTTAGCTGGTGGACGGCACTTAAAAACGGCGATATCGATTACAAAATAATCCCGGCCGCACACAATCGACACCACAATTTCACGACACAATGCATAATAATGCAATTAATTGCAAACGCAATGTTAATTTTTTATTTAATTTTCACTATTTTTAATTTCATATTACTTGCATTAATACACTCACATTTTGAATTAATTGATATCATTTGGATTTAACAATCTTGATTAATGTCCATTTTTACTAATAAAGATTAATTTTAATCTCGATTTAAATTACCTTCTTTTATCTTTTTCTAATTAAGTATTAGAAAAAAATAAGAAATAAGTTAAACCCCAAGATTAAAGTTAATTTAGATTTATAGAAATTGACATGAAAGGATTAATTACACTTTCCATTACATCACAAACATTATTTATGTGTTAAAAAAACAATCTGTCGCGAATGCGCGGTTAGGTTAGGTTAGCGAGTGCACCGTTCACATAATATTGCATTTTATATTAAAAATTGTTTAATTTTGTTACCTTTTATGTAAGTAGAAATTTGTTCGTAGTTTAAATTTTCAGACAATTCACAAATCATGCGTAAATAAATTTTCACAAACGATATACAATTAACGTTAATATCCATTGCCTTATAGATAACAAATTCCGATGACGCGAAGAACAATATTGCGTTAATTAATAACTAATTAGTATGCTTTTTTATGAGAACATTTTTATAATTAGAAATTAGTATTACGAAAGATTGATAATGACGTTAGATAATAATTAAAGTATTGTTCTGCAATTGTGCGTTTATAAAGACATTCAGATTGCTATTAAATAAAAATTAATATTACATTTTAGAGCAATTATTTTATTACAAAATAAAATGTATCTCAATGTTTAGAAGATGGATAACATTAATGATGCGCAAAGATAATTGAAAGATGCATAATTAATTCGATTACATTCGCGCGAGTGTCATAAGGGCACCGTTAGAGAAGAGCATTTTTTTTTTAAGTATACGTGAGTAATAAGCGCGATTTTATTGCACGGAGCAATTGATTATGATTTCGCAATCGCGATTATGACAGTCGATGTCTTTCAGCACTGTATTAACGATGCCAACACCGATTAGGAAACGCAAATGGCGTACGATGGAATACGATGTTAATTTCATTCACAATGCGAATGATATATCGCGCCGTTGCGTCATGATTGGATGCGATAAAATATATGCATAATTAATCAGAGCACCTCCTTGCGAAACTTTCCCTCCGAGAGAATTCTTCAAACTCGACTCGAGCGTCTAGAAGATATTTCACTGCAAATATCGAGTTCACACATCTTCAAATTTCTTTCAAAACACGAAAATATGACGTCGAAAAAATATCCTTCGACTTTGAAAGGAGCGAGAGGAGCCAATTTTTAAGATTCAAGCTAATTTTGTTTATAATAAGTGCTAAATTATTTATCACGTTATCTGTTCTTAACGCTTTTGAGAAACTAATCGAGTCGAAAAAACATCTTGCACAAACATCAAAATGGTGATATATGTTAAAAAGAAATTTCCACGTATTCGTCGAGAATAAGAATCTTCTTATTATTATTATAAAAATTATAATAAAGATTCTCTTATTCTCGACGCGAAGTAATGATTACGAAATTTTCACAGAAATATATTTAAAAAAAATTCAAGAATAGTCCCCTCCTCGCGACAAGATCTATGCCCGCGCACTGTCGCTGATCGACACATCGTATCGTAATTAATCTCCTTGTCGCGAAAAAAAAAACGTGAGAATGCGTGAGAACGCGGCGCGAAAATTAGGTCGCCCTTACCTAAAAACGATCGTTATGGGATGTTATCCCCCGGGATGCTGTTTCCTCGGAAGTAGCGGCGCGACTCCCACGGTCGTCTCGACGCCCGAATTATTTCCCACTCTTCGCGTTCACGCTATCCCTACTTCCATCTACCTCCCGATGGTTCCACGACGACCGTGTGGAACCGACGCACAGTGGTTCCAATTCCCTCAAAAGCTGGCCAAAATCTCGGTTTTTCAATTATCAAACTTATGCTCGAAATTCCTGACAACAGCAAAGACAGCGAATAATTTGTAAAATAAAACATTGTTACAACACATATATGTTTTTTTTTTATTATTATAAGTTAATATCATATTGTGATAAATGCACAATTCGTGCTTCTTTCCATTTACAGCATAAGGTGATTCTGCAAAACACATATTTTTTGCTAGAAAAGAATTTTATAATTATAAATTCTAAATATTGAGAAAATTATGAAGCAAAGTCACGTAAATAATAAAAAAAAATAACAAAATTTCTTACTTGAATAATAAGTGTACAATTTTATGCTGTAACGATTTTTTACAATAATTACAAAATTAATCTTTGAAATGTGTTCAGTACGACGTGTGCTAATTGTAAGATGATTCGCTCTAATTATACAATTATAAAAGAATTTATTTTGATCATCAATTTTTTAAAGATTGCTATACAATAATTGAATTTAGAATTAATGATTTTAAAAGTTAGATTTAGATTTTGTACACAATATATTATACAATAAATTGATTTATTTCTAATTTTGCAGTATAAAAGTAAAAATAATTCCTTAATTTATTTTTTACAGCGTATACAGTGTAAAAAGTTTATTAGAAATTAAAAAGTTATTTTTACTTCTGACCGCAAAATTATAAATATGTAGAATTTTACAACTAGTACAGTGAATCTCACAATTGCATGTAATTTTGATGTAATAGAAATTGTGAGATTCATTATTGTGTACACACTGTAGAAAAAAACAAATTAAGGAACTATTTTTACTTTTATACTGCAAAATTAAAAATAAATTAATTTAAAACAATTAAGTGTGTCTCAAAATTACATGTAATTTTTCACTAATTTTTTACAGTGTGGTTAATCAGTTTATCCGACGGAAATTTTTCTCAGTGTCTAAACAATTTTGAAACTTTATTAGAGTAACTTTTTTTTTTTTAACTATTGTACGATATTGAATTCCTCGGTAAAATCGACGTATAGAATAGTACGGAGTGCCCGCGCCGGATACCTGCTGCCGGCTTCCGTCGTCGGCATGGCAACTTTGTCGGGCCGAGACGGCACAACAAATATGAATTGCGTTCGTCAATTGACGCTGATCGCAATTTTCTTTTCTACCCTCGCGAGTGCATTTTACGCGAACAACGAGGTGCTCGAATACCGGGATCCAAGCGCGTGCAAGTACGATGAGTACTTCGACGCGGTCTCCCTCTCGTGCGTGCGATGCAACGCCAGCCGGAATCTCGTGCCGGCCGCGGACCGTGGGTTCACGGGATTTGATTTTATTCATTCGCTTTGTCCAGTCTACGTTCATGTGTGTTTCTCTCGCAGGTCTCCGATGCCAGTGCGACGAGTTCAGCGGGGCGATCGGCTTCGAGAACGGCAGTCCGCTTTGCGCCGCGTGCGGCCCCAACATGACCGTGACCGCCGATGGAAAGGATTGCATCCTGCGTCCGAATGCGACATGCAAATGCTCCTCGAACCAAATAAGATGTAATTAGATTAGATAAGCGGCTTGTAATATATTATAATACTCTGAAGTTTTCCGTATTTATTTGAAGATTTTGCGATAACTTTTTTTACGATTAAACAAGGAGGTTTTCAGGAGAAGGGCTGGAATATTTCCAACATCTTTTATATTGCTCTAATGTCTATTTCCTACCAATGTAGATTAACTTTAATTTCGGTTTAACTTACTTTCTATCTTTTTTTTCCATAGGAATTGGAAATGAAATGTAAGTCAAGTCAATTAAACTGAGATAAAAGTTAATCTGCATTGGTAGAAATGAACACAACTGTTATTTTTCTTGTGTTTATTTAATTTATGTTATGTTAAAACAATTAGAATTTATTCAATTTTTAATTATTTACTCATTAAATGTTATTAGCGAATATCAAACATTTTTCATAAAATGCTATTTACTTTTTTTCTTTCTGATAATAATCTATCTGTTCTGTAATTCCTTTTCAATTAACATATTTCTGAAAACGAATTAGGGATATGATGCGATTTTACAAGAGAGAAGGACAAAGTTTCATCCTTTTGTATGAAGTATATTACATTTTGTATTCTTGTTCGCAGTGGATAGAA
This sequence comes from Tetramorium alpestre, assembly GCA_021460005.1. NCBI lineage: Eukaryota > Metazoa > Arthropoda > Insecta > Hymenoptera > Formicidae > Tetramorium > Tetramorium alpestre. Next base: position 1,054,175 of record JAJVSH010000065.1, on the reverse strand, counting down.
ATATAAATGGTGCCCCGCTGGATGCTGTGCTCTGCGTCACGTGCATTCAGGGCACGTATCCTTCCCCCGATTGCTCCAAATGTCTGCCGTGCGGCCGCGATTACGACGGCCACGTTAATTGCGTGTGCCCGAGCGCGACCCACGTGAGACTGCGAAATTATTGTCTCCATAAGGACGACGTCGCCGACTGGCCGGACATCAGAAATACGTATCTGACCAAGTTTCGCAGGGAGAACGTTGACAGTTATTATCTGAGACGTGAACTGCAAGTCGCTGTGCATCTCTGCAAGGTACGTTGCAGTACGCAAGAATCTGCGGGATTTTCTCGAAAGGGGTGGCGATGATAATTACGATGATTTATTAAAACGTAACAATAATAATTGCACGATAGCGCGTAAAGATTCTGTGATTAACGGCTTCCAGAGGAAAGACAGGATGGCGTGCGAGCATTTGTCGAACATATGCGCCCTGACTCTTTACAGCGACGGAATTGCTTGTATGTTTTTTATGCATACGCCCATGGCACCAGTATGGTTGTTTTACAATAAACAAGATGCGGCGGCGGTGATAAACAGTACGAGGATATCCGAGAGATACAGTCTCAGAAAAGGAGATAATGTACGGTAGAGACGTGTAGAATTATTGTAGAAATTAGAAAATTATTATCACAGAATTATTAATTCTATAAATGTACAATGATAATTTCTCTTACATTTATTATTGCTTCGATTATAAATATTAACTATTTTTAATTTATTTTAATTTATTACTCTCATAATTATATTTCAATCTCGTAGATTAACTTAAAGTTTAAAATAAAAAAATATATTAATTTTAATGTTTTCTTTAATTTATTATAACTTGGAAAATTGATATATATAAATAATTTATAAATAATTTATAATCATATAACATTTCTTTTTTGTTCTAAATTTTAGATTCCGTAAAGTATCGATGATGACAAAATAATTTATTTGATTTCTTTTATATCATGTTCTCCAAAATATGAAATTAGTTTCGAAATTTGAATTGATTTACTTCTTCGGAATTTTATGATCTCCTGGGACGAAATTAGAATGCGATTTTATTCTTATTATTCCTTGTTGAAATACTCTCACTCTCAAATTCTCTTATTTAACTGTCGTGAAAAAAAGAGGAGAATTTACGTAGATAAATACGTAGACATTTTAAAGTATAATTGAAAACAAAACAATATGTATATTTTCAGAATACCGTCCTCGATTTCACTATCGCGAGATTTGCATTGAATGGCAAATTTTTGTCCATCGATAGGCCGGCTCTGCCCTGTCAATTTCTCAGAAATGTGAGATTCGGTGTAAATTTCAGCAAAAAGTGTAAAATCACTGCCGCTGAATTGTTTAATGCACAAATAGAATTATTGTCTCCTTATTTAATGTTTAAAGAGGACAATAAATCATTTATACATGCGTTGCCTGTGATTATTAAATCGCCAGATCAGGTAAGATTTTTGTAAGATAATTATAATGATGATAAAATATTCATACAATAACGTATTTCTTCATTTTATAGAATATTAAGGAAATTTCGCATCAACAACTGGTGCGAAAGTTCTTTCTAGTCGACAATATAAGTGGTTTCAAAGCGTTACCGGCATTTATGTACAGTGGATTCGTGAAAGCACAAGAACTTTCTGTACTACGTTACATGAAATCTCTGATTGTTTTGTAAGTCGTTCATAATTTTCGTTACAAATTCTTTTGCAGACAATCGATGACAATCATATTTTTAGAATAAACGTCCAGAACGGAAAAAATCACGGCAAGATCTTCGCGCCTATTTTGATCGTGGAGTACGACGAACTGTCTTATCAAGATTTCCTCGACAACTCTGACATCACAATAGATTACAAAGTTGTATTTGTATTGAAGGATAACGATATAGACTACAATGTTCAGGTAAGATAAAAATGTGTAGAGCAGGACGATACTTTAATTTTTTCTTAAATACTAAAAACATATATTTTTTTTTAGATAACTATCGGAGTATTTACAGGAATAGCATTGATATTTTCCAGTGTTAAAACATGGAGTTATTATAAACGTAATCACAACGGTAATCTCGACAGAAACGTTTTATTATGGTTCCTGATCTACGCCAACGGTGCAACTGGAAATGCGATTATATTTGTCTGCATCAGCACGTGCATGTATCTGTCCGTTTTTTATAAAGGTCAAACTGTACCATATGTTCTTCTTCCTGATGAAGAGAGCGAAGAAAAAATTCGAACGTATATTACTATAGCATTTAGCTTTAAAGTAAGTAAAGCATAACGTTTTATCTAAAATTAATGGAGAAATGTTAACGATTTTTAAATGCTACATAAAATGATGAAATTTATAGCATCTTAATTTTATTATTTTAATTAATACTATGATATTAATTTAATATTAATTAGATATTTTTATTTAGATTACAGAAATGATAGGGTTCATCTATCAACATTGGAGTTTGAGGGTGTTTTTCATTGACTGGGAACAACCGAGAACTATATACGAACAACCAAAGTATGATTCTCCACATACTTCTTTACGGAAATTATATTCCAACAGATTTCCAAAGGGCGAGAATAAATCTTCGAGAATAACGTCGGATATTATCGCATCCAAACGAAGGAGATCGCACAAAACAAACAGGAACACAAGCCCCAGTGAATTGTCCAAGTCTTCTTCAATTGAAAAATATACGCCGGATTTCTCTTCCGTTTGTTCGATCGCGAGATCGCCTTTGCAGGAGGCAACCGAGGGCAGCAACACGCATAATTTTCCGATCAGCATTTGGAGAACTTATTTCATCGCGAACGAATGGTGCAAACTGCAAACTAGAAGAAGAATAAATATAACATTGCAATCAATTTACACTCTGTGCATTTTACAGGTCAGTTGCGACATAAAAGAAGAAATCTAATTTTATTCATAGTAGAAAAATTATATTAATAATTATTTTTGTATCGTTTTAGATATTCGATTTGGAATCGTGGATGCTGGCGATACCCGAATCGACCATCGCTGATAGACTTCCCGAAGCGGAGAACAATTTTACATTGCAATACGCGATTTGCATGTTTGTGTACATATTCGTATATCTCATGCAGTGGTTGTTCCGCTTTACATTTTATGAGAGATACATTAGAAACAGACTGCAAAAGTTCGTAGACTTATGCTCGATCGCGAACATCAGCGTGTTCATCTTGGCGCACAATTATTATGGCTTTTATATCCACGGAAGGTAATTTTTAAACGTGCCTCGCAAGGAAAAATAAATTGATAATAGTGCTGTTTTTGATAGATCAGTACATGGATTTGCGGATACTGATCTTCCCACTCTGATAAACGATCTGAAAAAGGAAGAAGACAATTTGTGCGCACACAGAGGCCTTGTACCTGGTACAACCGACCAGACTTTTATATTATCACTGACCCAATCGTTTAAAACATTATACGACGAGCTCATGAGGCAAAAAAACAATGTATGTACGAAATTGTTTATGTAACAGCACTATTAATGTTTTATTTTCATGTGCCTACAAAAGAGAAAACTTTTAATATTGTTCTTGTACTTCTTCTAAAAAATCTTCTATTATGCACTTTGAAAATAATTATTATAAAATTTGCGTAGGGAAACGTAGGATTTTTAAAAAGAAGTGATACACCTAAAAATTGGAAACAATTATTTGAAACTAGGTCAAAAATTAGACTCTTCCTAATGCAATTCCTGGATCATTGTTCGAAAGATGAAGATTATATCATCAAGGAACAGCACATATTGGAGAAACTGTGGGATGTTTTTTTTGTAGATGCCAAAGACAAATCCGTCTTCTATATTGGTACAAAATGCAACGATTCTTAGTAACATTAATAACATATTAATATAAACATTGTTATTTTAATAAGACCAATTTTATTTTTGCAGATAACAATTATTCCTTCAGCAAAGTGATTCTTCACGGAAACGAATGGCTACTGGCGACATTCGAGATCACAGTATTTGCCTACTTCTTGACATTATATAATTCTTACATTTTCGCTTGTATAACGACAGTTATCATGTCGCAATTAATCTTAATAATCATTAGATGCAATGTTAGAAGAAATCTCTGCAACAAGTCATTACTAGACAAGAGATTCCTAATGTAACCGCGAAGATAAGAAAAAGAACAGAGTAATTAATTAAACATATTAACGATACATTATTACTTTTATAATTTATTTTCGTAGCTTATATTCAGATACCTTTACAATCTACTATTTCTTACTTCGTGCCAGATCAATGTCTAAAACGAACATTAATGATGCTCATCCTTATGATGTCCATGACCAGAATAATCGATCCCAAAATATTGTTCGACGGCTATAGTTATGAGGAACGCTGGTACACCAATTCGCCAGCCTCTGGTTAAAGTTATTAAGCCACGCATGTAAGATGACTGGTTTTGTTTGTAGCGCCACACGTAATTTCTCAGCCAAGGATCCTTCAGTCCTCTCTGGGCCAATTTTTCTTGAACGCGTTTCAGCTCTGGTACATCATCCACTTTGTAAATATCAGGGCTGGGTATTTTGTACGGCGGACCATGATGCGCGTCATGACCTCCCATCTGTGAAAAATATAAATTACATATATATCCATTTTTTTATTATATATTTATTTAAGAATAATTGCCTGATTATTATAATTTCTTTATTATCTGTCTACCAATCAATAATAATCATGCTAAACATTGTACAGCGGTATAAAAATTCTAATACTGACATGACACTTTCTATAATGTTACATTATTCAATAACGATAAATTTTGTTTCTAACTATATGGTTTTCCTAGTGATAACAAATTTTGTAGCAATATGCTGGTCAATAACTACATTTCACGTAAAATTACATGTTTTTATTTACAGTAGAGGTTAACTTCTGTGACCTCAAGATTGAAACTATGTTCAAACAAAGCATTGGCCCTAAAACTATATGTCTACGGCAGAAGACTTTTACAATATTATCAAGAAACACTTATTATCACGTACTTTGTAAGAACTGTTATTTGTTAAATTAAGATTATGTAATTTTGGAGCAACGGACTTTAAATCCCACGACGATAAACACCAATGCACTCTGCTGTACTCTGCAGCACTTCTACGAGTTCTACTCCATGTTCAACAAAATTAAAACCTAGGAGTCAATTTAAAATCCCATTGCAGTTACAAGGTAATATTAATTACGTAAAATTTGTTTTTAAAATTAAAAATAATTTAAAAAAAATTATTTTATAATCACAATTAAATTAAGAAATTTTTATCTAAAAAAAAATGTCTTCATGTTCTTCAACATAAATATCATTCGTTAAAAAATACGAATTTTAGATTAGTATTTTCCTTAAAATAGTTTTAAAATATTTTGAGATCAAATAATAAAAAATATAATTTTTCCAGATGGATTTATTTAGATAAATTCTTGTACGGTCTTCTCTCCAAACAGTTTCATGACTTCCGTCTCTCTTCGACGGCAGTCCTGCCATCGGCTAAAATCGCTAGAAAGCAGCGTTTCCCATTGGAATTTGGTATACCGGGATGTCACCAGACGCGACGCGTGCGCCATCCGTCTCGCGGAAAGAGGGAAAAGCCGATCGTTACACGGCGTGGACGTTACATTCCTTCGTTGGCATAAAAGCTGTATGAAACCGATCGTCACGAGTATCGAGTCGCGAAGGTAACGCAGCAATCATGTTGGTGCTGTTCGAGACGTCGGCGGGCTACGCGATATTCAAGGTGAGTCCCGGGTGAGCGGCGTGCCTCCTAACCTAAGCGGCCGCCCACGTGCTGGCCTCGATTCACCTTCCGTCGCGTGTGCGACGAGATTGTCAGACGAGATTTTTAGACACGCGATTTAAGTGGTAATTCGCTTTGCAGCTGACGGCCGACAGCTCGGACAAAATCCTGCAAGAGTCGACGAATATTTACGAGGACTTTCAGACTCCCGAAGCCGCCAGGAGAGCGTAAGTTTCTTCTATTTTTGGGATCGTTAGCTTCTCATCTCGGCTGTACGGCGATTTATTCGGCGTTCTCACGTACTTTCCGCTTCGCAGAGTTACGCTGCAAAACTTTCACAAGTTTGAGGACACCACCGAGGCATTGGCCTGCACTACGGCGCTCGTCGAGGGCAAACTGTCAAAGTCCCTGAAGAAGCTACTCAAGAATGCCTGCAGCGGGGCCCGGGAACAGTTGGCGGTCGCCGATGCCAAGCTGGGCGCGACGATCAAGGAGAAGCTGTCCATGTCCTGCATCTACAACACTGCGGTGCAGGAGCTGATGAGGGGCATCAGAACCCAGATCGACAGCCTGGTCACTCAAGTGAGCAAGAAGGAGATGACGGCTATGGCGCTGGGCCTGGCGCACAGCATTTCCAGGTACAAGCTGAAATTCTCGCCCGACAAGGTCGACACCATGGTGATACAGGCGGTGTGCCTGCTGGACGATCTGGACAAGGAGATCAACAACTACATAATGCGCGCGCGCGAATGGTACGGCTGGCACTTCCCTGAGCTGGGCAAGATCGTGACCGACAATCTCCAGTACATAAAGACGATGCAGCTGATCGGCCAGCGGGAGAACGCCATCAAGTCCGATCTGTCGGATATCCTGCCGGAGGATATCGAGCAGAAGGTGAAGGACGCCGCCGAAACCTCGATGGGCTCGGAGATCTCCGAGTACGATGCCGAGCACATGCAGTGCCTGTGCGTCGAGATAATCGAGCTGCAGCACTACCGGACCCAGCTGTGTGATTATCTGAGGGCCAGAATGATGGCGCTCGCGCCAAATCTGACGGTCCTCATCGGCGACCTGATTGGCGCACGTCTGATCTCCAAGGCCGGCTCTCTGACCAATCTTGCCAAACACCCGGCGTCTACTTTGCAGATCCTCGGCGCCGAGAAGGCGCTGTTCCGTGCTCTCAAGACGAAAAAGAACACGCCCAAGTACGGATTGATCTATCACTCGCAGCTCGTCGGACAAGCCTCAAACAAGAACAAGGGCAAGATGTCTAGGATGCTGGCAGCAAAAGCCTCTTTAGCGACGAGGGTCGACGCATTGGGCGAAAATACCTCAAGCTACGAGCTTGGAATAGAGCACAAAGTAAAGTTGGAGGCGCGACTGAAGCAACTCGAGGAAGGCAATATACGCCGGATAAGTGGCACCGCCAAGGCGAAGGCCAAATTCGAGAAATATCAGAGCAATAACGAATACAAGCAATATTCTGCAGCTGTAGATTCAACTCTGCCGTCTGAGAAAAAGCCGTTAATCGAGGAAATCAAAACTGAGGAGAATGAGGAGATTCCTAAGAAGAAGAAGAAGAAACGTTCCATGAACCATGAACAATCAGAAGAAGTCAAGAAAGAGCCAGAATCGGAAACAGAGTCGGCTGCTGTGCCGAAGAAGAAGAAGAAGAAACATAATGTAGAATCCAACGTAGAACAAGGAGAATGTTCTGGTACACAAATAAAAACGGAATCGACTCCGAAGAAAAAGAAGAAACACAGCATAGAACCGAAAACAGAAGAGGCAGCAGAATCTTCTAGTACTCAAGAAGAAGTAAAAACGAAGTCAGATTTGAAGAAAAAGAAGAAACACAGTCTGGAAGCAGAAAATACGGAGGAATTAAATATCTCATCGAAGAAAAAAAAGAAACACAGCATAGAGAAAGAAGACAGACTTAAAACAGAAGATCTGGGAGAGGCTTCTGGTATACAAGAGGCGCAGGTTGAAGCGACTTCAGATCTTGTATCTAAAAAAAAGAAGAAGAAAAAGAAAGATTCGATTGACATTGAAGAGGCAGCTTCTGTGAGCAAAACTGAAACAACGTCTGAAGTGGATATGTCAATTGAAGCAGGAACAAGTGACGGTAATAAAAATAAAAATACATATAAATATATAAAAAGTATATGATTAGTTTTGATATTTTACTACTAAATCTCTTAACTCAACTAGAAAATAATTTAAAAATAATATTGTAAAAGATGTGAATTTTTATTTATTTTGAATATTTATATAGAAAATGAAAAAAATTTTTTTTTAGTAAAATAGAAAATTTAGCTTGGCTCTTAAATTCTTTTTTGTGACTAAAATAAGTATCTTTTTTTTTTTTTAAATGAAATATACTTCTTTTTAAGTATATTTCTATCTATATTTAAGTAATTTCAAATCTATAATTCAATATATTTTAAGAGTAAAAAGTATAAATTTTATTACTGTTATGTGTATGACTAATTTTTTTCTGTTAAATCATGCAGTTTTATAATAATAAAGTAGCTGTATGAATAAAAGTTACAATTTTCTATTTCTATTTGCAGAGCAAAAGAAGAAAAAGAAAAGAAAGAAGGAAAAAGAAACCAAGGAGATGCAACAAATGACAGTATCTGCTGAAGAAATAGAAGAACCAGTTTCGAGCGAAAAGAAAAAGAAAAAAAAGAAGGCAAAGCAAGATTAAACTTGTATAGAGTTACGCATAGAGAAATAGAATGAAGTCCTGTGAAAAAATAGATTATGAAAATCTAAGATTTTTTATCGAAATATTTTTTCGCAGGACTTTGTTTTTAATTATAAATTAAAATAATTAATAATTTCTAAGTAAGATTTTTAAATAATAATAATTTTGCATGAGTACCGGTATTATATATTAATGAATTGATTCATGTAAAATATTGTATAGTTTTCTTAAATATATTAAAGCTTAAATCTTTTCGTTTATTCTTTTTCTCAAAAAACTCAAAACTTTGCAGTAAAGCAAATAAGCTAAGCCTAAATTTCTATTATTTTACTTGGTCTATTTGCAGGTATATAATTACAAATTATTTGTTGATTTTTATATATAAGATATTAAAGTTAAAATTATGATATTTTTATAACAGAATTACTTTATTTAACCCATAATACATCTGTGAATACATCTGAAAGTTTACTAAACATTTTATTCTAACACTTAATCATTTGACTTGCAGGCAGTTGCATAATAGCCGAATCTTCGAAAGTATAATTACGTTTTATATATGTGTATATATATATATATATATATATATATATATATATATATATATATATATATATATATATATATATATATATATATATATATATATATATATACACATATATATATATTAATAGACATTATTCGCGCGCGCAGTTTTATACTTGTCCCAAAAGATATAAAACTATAATTATATAAATATAATCATGTATGTATACGATCGTGATTACTTATAATTGTTATCAAATTAATTAAATATGTACGAAACTGACTTGTTAAATATCTTACAGTATATACTTCCTCTGCAAAACTGAGATATTTCGTAATGACCAATTAGCAAAACTATATTTGAATATCGATAACCAACAAATAATAGAGTAAGAAATAATAAAAAAAAAAATCTATGAATCTATTGCACGCAAGATTGTAAATCAAAAGCCGATTATATAATAGATATTAGTTTTGAATATTAACGGATATGCATGATTTGCCAAAATAATCCTCACTATATATTTTTATACACTCATATAAATATCTTCAATATTTTTTAAACCTTGATGTGTGACAACAGATATTGCGTCTACAATAGTACATCATAGATTTAAAGATTAAATTGTGAAAGTTAATTTATAACTTTCGCATTTATGTATATAAAAATCTCCATAATGCACACTCTTTAAATTTTACACATTTAACTAAAAAGAGTATATTTTCTAAAGAAATACGAAATATTATATTTATCAAACATTCAAACAATTCATATACTTTGAGAATGTAAACGATATCATTTCTATGAACGTATCAGCACAATAGAGAAGATACAATAAATGAATAATTTATAGAAATAGGACAATTTGTATAAAAATTTTATTTGTAAATGTTTTTTTTTAAACTAGAAATATACTTAAAGAAAAAATATTTTTATTATATTGATATTATGTAGAAAATAGAAATATTCATAAAGAAAATGTCTAATTTCCATTAATATCCAATCCGAGAATTTTGACTATTGACTAAATTTGACTAGCAGGCTTTAATCTACGTCATTTGTTTTATTCGTCTCTTTTTCTTTTACTGTTTTTTTTACCGTCTTTAATATATAGTAGAAGACAGCAATTAATTTTTATATGTTTTAAGTAATAACATAATTTTATTAGAATTTCAATATCTTATATGTAATTTGTATATTTTCATACCATTTTCTCTTTCTCGCGCAATTACTTCTAATAGAACTGATACCGCTTACAATCATATGCGAGTGCATTCTTTTGGATTCAATTATGGAAAACATTTCTCCATATCAATTTAATTACATGTCACGAATTATCGAACGATATTGCATAGAAACTGCAAGAAAATACATTTCTATTTGTAATTAGCTTATTATAAGAAGCTCGGTTGCATCGTGATGCATATAGAATGCAGTGTACATACATGTAGGCGTAACGCCGTAATTTGCATTCCCTTTTTCTTTTACTTCCGGTGCGTCTTCCTGGTTAATCACGGCGCGTGAGTCGAGCAAAGCGTCATAGGCGTGTATGCATTTCGTCTAACGATATACAGCGATTGTATAAAAATATTTTATACATCATATTACTAGAGCAATAACGCATAATGCTATACGATAATCGTCGGTTATTCGCTTTCGGTATACGATTCTCTCGTAAGCAACATAATCACTCCTCACTCTCTGAGAATTACATCTCAGTTTTCCGATATAGCTTTTTATTTCAGTTTCTTACTTTTTATTACACACTCGTGTACTCGAACAATGTACGGTATCGCGAAAAATAGATTACGCATATATGCATACATTTGCGAACTACACGTAGATTTCTTTGATTGTACAATTTTTTTACGTCAATTCTCGTTATTTTTGTTTACTTCTCCAATACTTGAATACGCAAACATTACGCAAAGAGTATATCAATGCGATATATTAAATATACATATATATTTTTTGTATTATATAAATTAATAGATTCGCCATAAGTAACGTTTCAACTTAAATTTGTACAATTTGCCGAGCGTAAAGTATAAATTAGCATTAGTTGTACAAGAATACGACGGAACAATATTCCGTATATGTATTGAAGCAAATCCCTTTCAGATAGTGACTAATAGAGCACATTGATGACAGAAGAACAATATCAAACGGTAGAAAAAGTATGAGCTAGCCTTCTCAGAATTCTCGCAGACTTTATTCCTTTCTCTTTCAGAGTCTGCGATTTTTAAACGGGCATTCGAAAAGTTAAGGAAATATAGCGACCAAATACAGCCTTGGAAGAAGAGAGAACAAATTTTGCGATTACAAATTTTATATTTATCAAATGCATAATAGATCATCGCTGTAAATTCTCGATCGAAGGTATAATACAATAAGATATAAATCATGTGTGCTCCAACATCGCGATCATTTACGATGCAAAATAGAATAGAAAAACGCAAGCACGTGGTACAGAATGTCCTAGAACAATTTAATTTCGATTATAGATCCTGTGGCAAATCTGGAATAGATTTTCCTGGGGAAAATCTTATTAGTTGCGACGGATGGTCCTGTTAAATAAAAAATATTTGAGTTTGAGTAAAATAAAGATTTGAAATAATCAGAAGAAAATATTGTAGTTGAACTCTTTCTGAATTTAAATTCAAAGGCTTACTTAATGTTTTCATAACTTGACTGAGCAAGAAAAAAAAATCTACGCCAGATTTGCCGTTGAATTTGCGATTTCTTGGACACTCCGTGCTATAATTCTGTAGTGACATATAAAAATAAGTGTATATAAAGTGCATAAAAAATATAGAGCGTCTCGCAGCGATAGCCTTCGGGATGCAAAATCTTTTTTCTTCTTCTTTTCTCTCGTTCTCTCGAGAAGATTACTCTCTACCGGAGAATAGCGAATATTGCACACAAGTACGCACTCAACGTATCGCAGACTGTGCGAAAAAATCCACGGACTTATCCTATACGTTGGGAACACGGCGTAGTTTTTATTTCTATACAATTCTCTAAGAATGTTTCCTCTAGTACCTCTATCGCAATTTTATATATATATATATATATATATATATATATATATATATATATGTATATATATACATATATACACATACATATACACACATACACACACACATGTATAATTCTTTTAGAATACTCTACGATATTATATTTATGATGATAGATACGTGTATGTATGTACAAAATACATAATAAAAGACATCTCGCGAGACTTTTTTTCGCCATAACGGCCAGCACGGTCCGGCCACTGTTTATCGGATACTCGTGAACAGATTCAGCACGGACTTGTTCTCCTTCTGACTGCGGGCCTTACTGAACACATTCCAGAAGCGCAGAGTCTCGTCGCCGGCGCCGGTGACGATCGCCTCGCCGTCGGGCGACATCGCTANATAGAGCACCCGGTACGAGTGCCCGGTGAGCTTGGCCACCTGCGTCAGGCTCGGATACTTCCACACGAGGATCTGGTTCTGCGAGTAGCCGTGCGTGCTGACCAGCTCGGAGCTGTGCTTGCTCCACGCCAGATTGCAGACCTGCGAGCCGGTATCCACGCACTGCATCGGCTGGCCGGTGAGCGTGTTCCAGAAGCGGATACAGCGGTCGGCGGTGCCGCCGCCGGAAGCCAGCAGGCCGTGATGATGAGGCGACCAGGCGATCGCCTTCACCGCCGCCAAGTGCTCGGTGTACGTCTGGATGGGCGAGAGGGAGTGCAGGTTCCACACGTAGAGCCGATTGTCATTGCCGCCGGACGCTAGGTACTGATTGTCCGGGGACCACTTGAGGCCGCACACCTCCTGCCGATGGGCGCCGAGCCGCCGCTCGCCGACGACGCACGGCGTCCGCACGTCTCGCTGCAGGATCAGCCGGTCCCTGCTGCCGGACGAGAGGACCTCCCCGTTCCACGCCAGGGCTCCCACCCGAGCGCTGTGGCCCTGCAGCTTGCTCACCTGCTTGTTCACCGCTACGTCCCACACCTGTATGTAGCCCATGTGAGTGCCTACCGCCACCAGATTGCCCCGCTCGTTCCAGGCGACCGAGGTGACGCTGTTTCCGTCGCTGGACAGATCGCAGAGTCTCGTCACCTGGCTGGTGCACGCCGACCACAGGTAGACGCAGCTACCCAGGCCGACGCTGAGGACATTCTGCGAGGACCAGTCGACCAGGTTAAGATAAAAGTCGTCCTGCAATTCCGGAGCGTCCAGCACCTTGAAGGGTATTCTCGAGATCTTCCTGGTCGCCTTTCTGGGCGACCTCAGGAGCTTCTGGCTCTTGGCGCTGAGGGGCGACAGGGAGTACGGCGAGCTCTGGTCCAGCAACGTCCGGTCCTTAGTGGGCGTGGTGTACTTGAAGAGGTTCTTGGTGACCAGCGGCGAGAGCACGCGGCGCTCCTCACACTGGCCCTTGACGTCCTCGATGCTCGCGCCGAGCAGCTCGTTCTTCAGCAGGCAGGAGTACGCGATGCCGTCGCGGCTGCCCTCGCCGTTCTCCCGCGTCTTCTTCGCCACCAGGCCGCCCCGGCCGTTCTCGCTGATCATGGAGAACGTTGTCTGCCAGTTGTTGCCCGAGCGGGTCGGTATGAAGCGGTCGTAGCTGTTGTTGCACGCCGACGTCTTGGTGGGCGAGAAGTAGATGGGCGAGTAGGCGGCGGCGGCGGCGACGCCGGGCAACGCCGCCGTGCCCGTCGCCGTCGTGACGTCCGAGCCGCCCAGCGCCGACGGCTTCAGCAGCCGTTTCTCGTACTCGTGGTGGAACATGACGCGAGGTGATTTACTACCCGCCTCAACGTGAAAGACCCCAGCCGCTCACATAATTAACGCACGCTCCGCGGACGCCTCTCGGCATGCACTCAACTCCGGGCTACGAAGCACTGCTGCCGCTGCTGCTGCGAATAACTCCGCGATCGATCTCGGGGTCTCCGGACACGTCACGAGCTCATCCCCGGTGTCGCGGCCACCGCCTGAGCGTTCCGCTCAGTTTTCCAAGACAGTCTGCGTTGGCCAACGTCGAGTCACGTTAAGCAGCCGTACCCGTCGCCATTCGACGTCAGGCTCAACTCGCAGCACTCGCAGAATCTCGAGAGTCGACCGATCGCCCCGCGTCCGCCAATGGCATGAGCGCGCCTTGTCTGGGGTGGGGAGGTCGATCTTATCGACCGTTTTTAGCCCTTATTGACTTTTTCACACAATAACGATGATTGGGGGAGGCATTTAAAGAAATGTATCGATGACGTTATATAATAATACATAGATGTAATATTTTGAATAATAAAATTTCGTGGCGCGAACATTTTCCTTCAATTTTTGTTGAATCTTGAAAGATTTGCGATAGAATTGTTATTATAAAAATCGTCGTTTTGTTTATAAAAGAGTTTTTTTTACCCAGATTAATGTGCCCAGATAGGAACGCATGCAGAAAAATTTTAGCATTATTTTAATGTATACTATATGTATATATTGTGTACCAAGTCTAAATCTAACTTTTAAAATCATTAATTCTAAATTCAATTATTGCAACATATAATAATCTTTAAAAAAATTGATGCCTAAAATAAATTCTTATACATATAATTGTATAATTAATGTGAATCATCTTAGCACCCGTCGTACTAAATACATTTCAGAAATTAATTTTATAATTATTATCTCTAAAATTATAAAACCATTATAGAATAAAATTGTACAATTATTATTCAAGTAATAGTAAGAAATTTTTTATTTTTTATTTTCTAAATAATTTTACTTCATAATTTTCTCAATATTTGGAATTTATAATTACAAAATTGTTTTTTTAGCAAAAGATATGCGTTTTGCAGAATCACTTTTTGACGTCACGTCGTGCAAAATGTTGTAAATGGAAAGAAGCACGAATTGTGAATTTATTACAAAAGTTTCCCATCTTGGATAGTGTCTTAAATTCGCTCTGAAATTGTTTAGTACAATAATTATAATTTATTTATATTTATAATTACAATAATTATATAATTTATAATAATTCATCATATATACATATATTATAATTTTTATTTATAGAAGATTGCCGCGAGAGAGAATGTAACTGTTTATGATTTCTGTGAAAAAAGTTAATCTAATCTATTTAATCCGAAAGTAAAATACTTTGAAATATTTCAAAGTAAAATGTATTAATAAATTGTAAATTATCTACAAGATTCCAAATAAAGAAAACGTCAAAGGTAGATAGATTATTTTAAAAAATCACCGATTTCTCGAATTCTCTCTTATCTCTTCTTTGTTGTCCCTCGATTCTGTTTAAAACGCATCCGTCCGTTTCATTTAAAACACATTAAATATTGATGGCCGAAGGATATCAAACATTTTATCGAGCGTAACGGATTTTTCCATCGATAGTAAGACCGAAGGAATTTAAAAACCTTTTGGGTTAAAGAACTCAAAAATATCGCTGATAAGCGATTTTTGGCAATCGTTCGGTAGGTATATGTATGTACCAGGTTGTCCCTGGGTTAGTTTACATAAACATTTAATATACAGCACATAAATATCCAAGATACTTTCTAAAGACGTTCCAAAGATATTTGGAACATATCCTGACATTTGTACTGTATGAATATTTAATATATTGTCCCAGATAGGAACGTATGCAGAAAAATTTTAGCATCACTTTAATTTTAAAATATAAAAGACAGATGTACTGTGTACTAAGTCTAAATCTACTTTAAAAATCATTAATTCTAAATTCAATTGTTGTAGCATATAGCAATCTTTAAAAAACTAATGCCTAAAATAAATTCTTATCTAATTGTACAATTTAAATTAGAGCGAATCATCTTAGCATATATTTTTCAGCAAAAAGGATGTGCGTTTTGCAGAATCACCTCTATTTATTGCAATTATTGCAAAATGCTGTGAACGGAATGAAGCAATAAATTGTGCATTTATTACAAAAGTTTCCTATCTGTCGCGAGTTCTCACGTCGCGATTCGTGCCAATTGCAGGCGCAGCCCCGCGGCCCGCGCACGCATGACAGTGCGATGAGTCGGGAAGGGAAGAAGCCCTTCGCGACAGCCGCCGATCGCGGAATGACGAATTTTTAAAATGGGAAAGGTGCCAGGTGGGTGCTAGAAAATCGAGCTGGCGCCAATCGCAATCGCGATGCTCTGCCGTTTCTCTCGGCACCATACGTCTGACACGTCTCGGATGAGTCATCCGAATGGTGAGCGGAGAACGAGGGGGAGATTGCTTGACGCGCTCTCGAGACTCGCTAGGACGAGACGCAGTAGCAAGGGCTTTGTTTATCGCAAGATACGACCGGTGATGGCGTCAGACAAGGACGACGTCGGGGATCTCAGCGATGTTGTCCTGCAGGAAAACTCGGATACCGAGACGCAGGTAATAATACCGTGGCATAATCATCGCAAGACATGCGCGTAGGACAGGACGGTTAGATGTTTTGTGTCACTTAACCTTTTCGTTTTCAAAATCGGGCGATTTAAACAGCGATCGATTTGTTTTTAGAAGACTGGAGAAACTTTACTGTCCGAGGTAAATGGATTTACTTGTATAAATAGATTCTTGCTGTAAGGCCAAGGTTTTTTTGTTTTGGAAAATATAGGCTTTGTAAGGAAATACCTGAATTATCAGTGTATAGATATTTGTTATCATATTCCATTGCTGATTCTGAGTAAATTGATAGATATTTTATATTTTCGCGTAGTAAAGTTTCAAGTTTACTGTTTAATTAAAATTGGTGACATAAAAATTTTAGTTTGCTGTATAATTAAAATTGATGACACAAGAATTTTAGAATGTAAGATATGTTTCTTAAAAGTGATTGACTTGTTTTTCTTTTTAATTTCGAACTAGCTAGTTTTTGCATTATTAACAAATATTAACTATCTGCTCAAGTTCTTTAGATGTAGATTCTATTTGATATTTTTGTATAACTTTATAAATCGTAATTTTAATAACAAATTTAATACAGCTTGAATTTAATAAATGTTTTGTAGTGTAAACGGAAATTAAGCAAGAAACCAAAGAGGGTGCTGCAATTTTCCGATGGAGTAATGGAGGAATATTCGTCGGAAGATGAAGTAGACACACCAAAGAATAGTAAAATTGTGTCGCAGATAGATACTGTAATTATGCAAATTATATTATATTAATTAATTAAAATGTCTATTAATTAATTAAAATACATATATGAAGAATATAAAACAATAATACATATTTTATAGAAAAATATGAACTGGTTACCATGGGCATGGTATCAGACCACATGGCTGAGTTCTAAAATGTTGGACGGTTGTGATTACGTTGGCGAATGCCTGGCCAACTTCTTTGGCATAACAGCGCCCAAGTATCAGTTCGAGATCAATGAGTTTTATAGACTACAAGCACTCGAAAGAGAAATGTTTCACAAGCAAGATTTAGAAATGGGTGGCTGGAATGAACAGAGAAGGAACAATCTCATGAGTAGCGATGCTATATTGACAAATGAACGTAATGATGTTAAGTAGGGATGATTTCATACAGAGGAAACATGTTACATGTTAAAAATGGTCTATTTTAGAATGTGTTTAAAACATTACAGCCTTAATTGACAGGGATTTATTGCTCAATTCTAAATTCATTAGCAAATTTGAAAGTAATGAATGCTTGAATCATTTCGACTATTTGTCTTCAACCGATATTTTTCTATGCAATATTAACATTTTTAAATAATATAAAATAACAAATATTACTACACAAGAAAGTATGTGATATAAGACAAGAATTAAGCAAAACTTATTGCGATATACAACATTCAAAAAATAGAAGCATTTAAAGATTGTACAAAACTCAAGTTTGACTAAATAATGTTGATATATAGTAATTGTAATGTGTGAAAAGTTTTAGTTAGTGTTATTCTTCGTAATTATTAATCGTTATTAATAGATCGATATAATATTTATTGTATATGAACTACTATATCTTATAAGATATAATTATATTTGTTAGTATTATTATATAAAAAATATGTTTACATTACGAAAGAAAGTTTGTTAAATCTTGCATTTGCACGTGCGTCCGTATAAAAATAAATAGTATATTTAATCACTTACTATTAATTATATCAGCCATATCTCACAGAATATTATGCAATCAATAAGGACAATAAATGTAATAAATGTAATATCTCTGTATTTAATAAAACAAACATTCTTTTTTTTAGAATATAGAAATTTCTTAACATAAAATTATATTCCCTTAATAAAGTATTTTTCAAAAGCATTTTTTTGTAAATTCACGGATATCAAGAAACAGCAAACAGCCTAATCCAATAGTAATCAGTGTGATGTATAAGGATAAAAATACATATTGCTCTCAACAGTTTTTCTTCGAATACACCTTGAAATCTCCTACATGTATTACATGTTTCATTTGCCGCTTATATTTGCAGTCTTGTCGATTAAAATCTTGAACACGAAAGTTCAAAATATGCCCTGTAAAAGTCTTTTAGACATTTGCCTTTTCTAAATTGCTCCGTGCAAATTAAACGTCTTGTATTAAAAAAAAAAATTATGTCTCCGGAACAAACCTATGCAATGCGCTAGTTAAAACTAGCAATGAATCTTGGAGACCCTGCGGAAAATGTCTTTGCAGCCAGGAGCCTTTATACTGCTCAATATGAGCCAACATCTTGTTCGCTACATCGGTCCTGAAAGTGGGCGGCAGATTACATACTCCTAGATTGATAACTGCGAGTCCCATGTTGCTATTCGGATTCACACCGACTCCAATCAATGTTCTGCCGATTTTACAAGCCGTCAGCATCAGATCGGATGTTAATTGCAATTCCTGCATCTCCATAGACGCGAACTTGGAGGACAAGTTCGCCTCATACAACGAATGGGATATTCGTTTAATCTGCTTCGTCATTTTCTACAAATAATAGTAGTAAATTGATTCGTCTGAATATCTCGTTATTCATTTTTTGAAATAAATATATTAAGATATATTTCGAATATTCAAACATGCGAACATGCAAATGTACTTACAGCAAACAGATCTGCGGACAGATACTCCAAATTCACATTATCTGGATCCGTCAATAATCTATATAACGTGGAACCGCGATTATCTGGTATTTGTTGTAAGTCTTTGACCGCTTGGTTCTTACTTAATGTTAATACCAATGTGTCTAAACGTCCCAACTCCAGTATCGCGTTGCCGATTTTATACTCTGAATCTTGAAACACGTGAATGTCCAATAATTTCGTAATATATCTTTCTCTGTAAAACAAAACAATTTTATTAATATTAAATATAATAATCAGTATAAACATATATATTTTAATAATTGTACATGTCTAACGGTGAATCGTAAATTTTGCGACAGTTACCTAATTGATGCAGACAATTCAGGGATATCGTAATTATCATCGGGTCCTAAATCAATTTCCGTTGTTGGGTTCCAAGCTAAACCAGCCGCTATTAAATATCCGATCCATGAAAAAGGATGCGGCGTAAGATGATGACTGCCCGACCAGTGTGCAACAACGACACCGATCGAATTCTGCTCCAGAGAGGTTTTTATCGCGTTTTTCGTATTGGCATATGTCGACGCTGGACATCCCGCCAAACTGTTGTAACTAGCTGTGCCGGAGCTTGGTAAAACATTACCGCCCGCCAGTCTGAACGGTTCCGTCCATTCAGAGAAATCATAATCAGCCTGTAACATCCGAATATCTATAGTAAGCATTGCGAATTTTATTTAAATAATTGTCTAATCCTCGTAAATATATTATTAAAAATCGTAAAAGAATTTGTTGTTACCTGAAATCCGTATTCAACAAGTACGATGTTAGTAGGAATATTGTGAAACTCGGATTTGGAATGTAAACTGTTGGAACATAAAAGCAGAGTCGTGCTCGAGCTTAAATTGAGAATATGCCAGAGCTCTTGAAGGCACGTGTAAGACTTGAATACTTCCGACATGTCCGTTTCGAGCGTATCGTTGACGGATACGCTCAAGTCAAAGCTATCAGCTTGCACTAATAAGGTGGTTAATCGCGGGCCTACGTGAACGTAATTTAAGCTAGGAAATACTGCAAGCAAGTCTTGAAAGATAGGCCACATTTGCATTAGGTGATGTTGGCTGATGTTAGAATCAACATCCAATGTTGGAACTATATCTAAATGGCGATCTCTGAAAAAGTTAATAATTCAATTGAAATTTATATTTCATATATTACGTAATATAAAAACCAACTTCTCTCTCTTCATTTAAAATATAGATTACATAATAAATAGAAAATACATAACATAATAAATGAAAAAAGATCGCTAATTATTATAAACGTTATTAAAATCATTAAAAACAAATTAAGAAAAAGTGATGATAGAAATAATATTGAAAACTTATTAGTTTGATTTGAAATAATGGATCCTTATAGAAGCATAAATGTGTAATTGTACCTGCAATATCTGTCCAGAGTCACCATCTCGGACTTGGAATAGCAAAGCTGCCAATCACAATTCTGTACAAGCCGGGAATAAAGATGCAAATGAGAGATCTTGAACGATGACAATAGGTCAATAATGTGTAAAAGATATTCCAAAGTCGGTACGCGTCCTCTGGGAGAAATGTCCAAGAGTATACCGCGATGGGCGAACCGCGGCTCGTCTTTGATAAAGACAGGCTCTATCTCGCACACTTCCGACCTACTCTGATTCTTACTCAGACGCAGAATCTGCACGAATGTGCAGACCGCGTAATGCAACCCCGCTAGACTTCCAGCGCTCACTTTAACGGAATTGTGCGTGATGTGCAACTGATAACTGTCCGCAATGTTAAAGAGATTCCTATTTACGATGCATTCGATCGTATTGTCGTTGAGCAGCTTGCCGCAGCTGGGTTGCACTTCGCCGATCTTTACATCATGACCCAATTCCAGCAGATGAGTTCTGCTGATCTCCCATACATCTAGTATTTTATGTACAGATTCGCTGCCCTGGAAAATAATTTATGAGGACAATGAGAAATCATATAAAATTGAAAAAAATTCTCTCAATAAAACAGAAATCCAAAAGAATTTCTGAATGTTTGAGAAGAAGCATCAGTGCACATCCGAATATTACCTGTATTATTGATATAAAAAGCTCCTTTCCAGCGATAAACGGGGCCGTAAAATTTTTCAATTCATTCACAGTCTTCGGCTGTGGCCATAGTAAGTTATAGATACTTCCTTTGTTGGCGATAGATTTGCTAGGACTTTCCTTGCCTGCATCACGCGAAGGCACATCGTATGTCGGATCCGAGGATTTGTTAGATTCGACCGACAGTTGGCTCATATTGCACGTGAGACCCTGACAATAGTTTGCATCTGGATACGACATAGCGGCACTATGTATCGTTTCGTTCTCATTCAGCATGAAATTTGATATAAATCTCTGAAGGAAACAGTGTAGAGATTGCTTCTTTCTGGACAATTCGTACGGCGTTTTCCCGGCGAACGTTCTGAAAAAGGAATATTGCCGTTTATATACGTTTATACGCGCGAGAACAACATATTTGCATAATTCAATTACTCACCCTTTAGTAGCTCGCACAAGAGGATTCGCGCCAGCCTGCAGTAATTCCTGACAAATAGCGATGTCACCACGATTCACTGCATCATGTAATGGCGTTGCACCGCAGCCGTTCTCAGCATTCACATTGGCTCCTTTATCTACATTAAGATTCCAACATGTGATGAAAAACATGTTATTTTCAAGCGTCAGTCGTCGCGTCTGTCTATACATTACCAAGTAAACACGCGATAATGTCTTTGTTCCCGTAACATGCTGCCCAATGCAATGGAGTGTTCTTACTACCCTGTGAATCCCAGGAATTAACGTCTAATCCTGCATCTAGCAACTGCACTACTCTGTCTACTCTGTGAAAAGGTACATTATTATTGTTATTATTATTATTTTGTGATACTGATCAAAGTATAATTATATAACAATAATATCGAATTGAAATATCAGGCTCTTAATTAATAAATATAATAAATAAAATAGAAGTAAAACACTACTTTTAGAACCAGAGGTCGTATTTTGCTTTGTATAATTATATCTCATAATTAAAAAAGAAGAAATTGAAAGAATGCAATTAAATGCTGTTATTTACGTACTCAGAAGCAGCTGTTGCCCTCAACATTTCCTCTATATAAATACGTCGTATTGCATCACTCGAGGCAACGTCTACCGCATTATGTCCGTTCGCGTTCTGCACAGCTGGATCGGCACCGCAATTCAGAAGAGTTCTCACAATGTCCGCCTGATTGGTCTAAGGCAGTAAAAGGCGCAGTGAAGAAAAATTCCAAGAGAAAGAAAACTGAACTGAAATTACAACACAGAATAGAAGCATGCTTGCTGAAGCATCTCACAGACCTTTGAGGCATACGACAAGAAAGTTCCTTCCTCCAAGACCGGCTGGTTCAGAATCTTGTCTCTTGTAATACCTTCTGTGGCATTACCGTTCTCACCTGGGGAAAGTCGACAATGTAAACAGCAAAAAAAACCAAGGACATTGTTGAGTAGTGCAAAATTATAACATAGATGTCATGTCACTGATGCTCTGTGTTGTCAGGGAGCTTACAATTAGATGCCTTGCTCCAGGAAATAGGACAAGGCAATATTTTGGAATACTGTAAAACTACTTTTTTCTACCTTTTTTCTGGAGCAAAGTATTTCCAGGTATACAAGCCCTAGTTTTTAATAATTAAGAACTTATTATTTCTCTTGTCCAATTTTGCTTCAAATACAAGGATATTATATATATATATATATATATATATATATGTATTATATAATGTGTTACATTTACATTGTTGAGTAGTGCGAAATTATAACATAGAATAGAAACTATAATATAGCTGTATCGACCAGGATAGAGCTTATTGTTAGATGCCTTGCTCCAGGAAATAAGACAAGGCAGTATTTTGGAATATTGCGAAACTACTTTTTTCTATCTTTTTTCTGAAGGGCAAAGCTTCTCCAGGTACACAAGTCCTAGTTCTTAATAAGAACTTCTTACTTCTCTTGTTCAAACTTGCTTCGAATACGAGAAAAACTCGCGCGAGATTTGAAGCGAGGGAAGAAAGAAGAGGGTCCTCCAGCATGTATCTCAATATGTATTTCAGGGATACGTACACGCATCCAGGAGTGACCGGATAATGTCAGTACGTCCGTGTTCGATCGCCGTGCGAATGTTCTCGCAGATGCCTTGCATCTCTGCTCGGGTGCGGCCTGCGGCTTGGAGTGCGGTGGGTCAGGCCGGCGCGTCGCCAGGCGTCATCGGGCTGTCATCCCGCGGTCAGCTGTCAGAAGGATTCGCGCCGGTCGGATCGCCGATCTCCCGCACGGCATAGCAGCAGCGACGGCGGCACAAGCACAACGCAACGACGCACCTCCACGCAAACTTTTGGGGTCCGCGCGTGCGCGATCGGTGGCCATCGCAGGCTCGCCACGAGCCGCACTTTCGTCCGTCGAGTTCCTCGGAGAGAGAATTTCTCGCCGATCCATTATGTGTTTTCAGTTGTGAAGGAATTTTTATTGTTATTTAGTTTTACTTATCACAGCAATAGTAATTTGTGAATTGTTTTGAATTAAATTAACTTCTTATTAATAATTGCAGCACTGGACTGACTTGAACGTTTTTAAAATGCGCACCATGTGGCGTGAAAATGGCGAACGGTGGGCGAACTTTCAATTGAGGAACTTTATATTTTTGGACGCGAATTATTAACTGCGTAAACGAACGGGTATTTTCGACGTCGGCTTGAGAGGATTTCTGTAGTAAGCATTATAAATCTTGTATTAAAATTAGGGCTGTTTGTGCCGCTTGCACTTTTTGTATTTAGAATCTTCGCTTTCTCTCTCTCTCTCTCTCTCTCTTTAACGTTTAATATATATTTATCTCGTTTTAAATGAAGGAATTTTTAGAAATTTCAAGCAACACGAACAAATCTGTTAAGATAATGTTTATAATAAAATGTTTATAAAGGATTAAAAATTGTTTGATAACAATCGCATGATTATTCCCTAGAAAAGGCGTTGAGAGAAAAGGCGTACTTTTTTTTTCCTTGACCGTGCAGCACAGGGGGAAAAATAGAAGAGCGGAGAATGGAGTTCCCTAGCAGGCACACAGCTGCTTCTCCTCCCTATGCCTCGTGGTGTCAACAATGACGTTTGCTCGTTCGCCCGCATAATTTGCAAAACGATAACCTTCCTCCGCTTGCGGTGCGTGCGTGAAATTTGAAGCAAACGAGAGTCCAGGGGAGGTTCGTATGCACCGAGACTCGAAAAGAGGCCGAGAATTCGAAAACTGAATGCTGTGAAGAGTGAGAGTGAAGAGATCCTTGGAATCGAGTCGGTCCAGTTAATTATGATAACAATGGAGCTCTTATTCGGGATGCAAGTAAATTCCGAAATGGTCATGCCCATCACGCTCAGCAGCGTGAACCTCAAGACAAAAGTGGAGACGTTGAAGCAGGAAGTCGCGAAAAAGTGGGACCTGCCCAAGGATTCGTTAGGTAAACATTTTTTTGCGCTGCTGGGAGATTGGTTTTTATCGCAAGGCTCTTTGTTCTCTTTGTTACTTGAATCTAAGTTTAACATCAGGTTTTGTAGATTTATTATATCTGAATATTTAATAAGACATTTAGATTATAAAAAAATCTTTATTAGAATAGTCTGGATTATTTAATATCTGGATTAACCTTAGTTCTCAATGGATTCGACTTATTTTTAATTCTTAAATAAATTAGCTATCCCAGAGCTGATATTGTTTGCCTTTATTTTAATGTCAAAATGTCAGAAACGTTATTTTGATGTCAAAATGACGACAACTGACTCTAGCTTGCTAAAGATTGCCTAGATTATTTTCAATCTTCCTTGAAAAAAGATCAACTCTAATTCAATCAAAGAAAATAGAATTAAAGTTTCTTGAAACAATGCTTTATAGAATAAATTTGAATCTTTGATACAAATGTAATGCTGTTAATTGTCGTTGTTTAGAATTTATTTATTGCGGGCTTATACTTGAGGATGACGCAACAGTGGAATCTATTGGATTGAAGAATGGATCGATGGTGCATGCGTTACAGAAGAAAGAATCAGAATCGTCAATATCAAATAAACATATATCAGAAGATTCTATATCGCAACTAGCATTGGCGTTTAAGTCTTTCAATGAGACACCTGCATTTAGAAGTGCTCTGCATGTAATTATCATTTAAATAATAAATCTGTGTTTGTCTTCAAATTATATTAATTCTTATCAAGTATTATTAGTAGAAACTTTTGTAATTAATAAATAATTGTTTCAATATGTTTCAGCGTTTAAGTAAGAGGCCAGAGGTGATTGACAATATCATTTCTTCCTCTCCTGGATTGCACGAGGATGCAGTTGCCATTGCCATGTTGCAGGATCCCGATTTAATGGCACATTTCGTAGATGTTGATACTGTCAGAAGGTGATTAAGTATATGATTTTAATTTGAATCATTCCTTGCGTTCAGAAATTTTATGCAAACAGCACATTTCTTAAGAAAGTACCTCCTTCACATTTAAATATGAATATGGAATTAAACTTTTTTTCTTTGTTATCTCATGTGTTTAGAATTGCAAAGCTGCATCCGGTATTAATCGAGGCAGCGCAGAATATCGCGGCGGCCGTGCACGAGGAAGCGCACAACGCAGCCTCCAGCGGATCTTCCAGCAGTTCGGTGATCAGCTCGCAGCCCACTACCGCACGCTCCTACAGCATGGACAGCATGAGTCTCGAGGAAGAAATGGCGCGCGACATCGCTCACTTCTTCGCTACGCAGCCTGTAAACGACAGCAATTTGCGTTTCCCTAACGCGACGCCCGCGCCAGCCGCAAATTCGCAGCGACTGGACAATCCACCGTCCTCGACGTCTGACGGCGCCAATCAACCCGCGAATCAACCTGAGAATCAGAGCACTCAAAGTACCGGCGTGATTACGCCGCAGATGTTTATGGAAGCTATGAGACAAGCCGCCCTGGTGACCAATTCGAATCCGCAGCAGCCAGCTGCGTCGCCGGCGACCTCCTTGTCACCGGTGTTACCGCTGTTTTCGGCACCGATCAACGACCTACAGCGGCAGTTGGCGCAGATGCACGAGATGGGTCTCCAGGACGACACGGTGAACATTCAGGCGCTGCAGTTTACCAATGGCGATGTGCAGGCAGCCATCGAACTCGTGTTCAGTGGTTTCTACGATAATTAATCTAAAGGACGGGAACGGTGTGACAAGGTAATAAAAGTGAGTGCAGTTTGTACAGATAGTGAGAAGAAGCGGTGAATCAGCCTGTACGTCTGTGACACATGTTCTCAATTTGTAATATAGGTTGATGCGGACACTGAGTCATAGAAAATGTGTTCAAGACATTTATGATATTTACTGCTTGAAGAAGACTCTTTTATATGATTTTTGATTTTTACATTGTTCACTAATGTTAATAATATAGATTCGTCCTTCTTTCATCCTTCAAGAGTTCGTATAAAGACTATTATTTTAATTCCTCAGAATGCGGATACGATGTACTTTGTTATTAACTTTGACGCAGAAAATATATTATATTAAGACAATTGTGTAAAATTCTATACACTTTCTAAATGCTATGCATGAATTTGTATGTATGCGTCCGACAATTTTGCACTTGTGTATATTTCTCAAGCGAAATTGACTACCACTTTTTCCATGTAACGTTTTTGCATTATAATATGAATGAACTAGAGCATATCACATATGCTGTTATCTCCAAATTCTAATCACTCCTGATACATGGTTTATGGAACTGTTATCTTTTTTCAGACGCTTATGGACAGATAATCGGTTTTTCATACAGTATAATAAATTGTGCAAAGTCATTAAAGGATTCAAAGTTTAACATACTTGAATAGAAATCAATGTAAATATTCATAAACATGTTTATGTGTGTATGAACTATATAGATATATATGAACTAAGAAGTGAACATTTCTTTCGTTCTCTACAGCATTAATATTGTGACAATTTTTTAACTGTTATTATTTAAATGTTTATTAAACAGATAGTTTTTTTTACAGAGTTTTACAAGTAAGATTAAAAGTGTGATAGGGGCTTTTATTCAGCACATGCGAGCCACGTGGAATGACGCTTCAATATGTAGATGTATCGGTACCAAATGCTCGGGATAAATGTGTCATACATGACAACACGACAACAGTGGTGTAGCGCAGTTAATGCGAAATCGAATGCGTCGCGTAAAACCCACACAGTCATAAGTAAGTGTCGCGTCTTTAAGTACCGGACGAGTCATCGTTTGAGAATCTTTAGGGTCTTAAGTGACATTAAATTAAGAGACTTATCTTATTATTCACGAGAAATTTAAGAACAATTAGATCGGCAAATATGATTCTGACATTGCACAACTTGTGTCAGAACATTGTCATACTAGCAATCTAGTTATCTACAATTATGAAGTATTAATAATAACTTCATTTATCTCTATAGGACGTTTGGAAAGTGATTGCAATATGAATATTAATGAGAAATACATGCTGCCAATTTTTGAAGCAAATTCTTCACAAATAAGGGACTCGTCTGAGAAATTATTTGAACGTTTGGAGTTGTATACAGAATTCTGCAGGTGGATTTACAAACAATTGACAATAACGTTACAACGTTCTTTTTTTTTTTTTTTAAACTGTTCCACGGTGGAAATTGACATTTATTTTAGGGCTGTTACTTTTTACAACTTTAAAGATTTCGAAGCTTCAAAAACTCGAAGCTGTAATTTATTTAACTTATTCCAATTTGTTCTAGGTATCTAGCTAATGTACAGCACTTTGAATATTGCAGTTATCACGCAAGTTGTCAAAGAAGATGTGAGGCACGGTAGGAAGCGTGCAAAGCGTGAGTCACGCGCGTAGTAACAGAAACCTTCGCGCGAGGGGTGCAACGTCCGCGCGGTACAATACTGCACCGGCGAGCGCGACGGTGCGTTGGTGCGTGTGCCGGCCGGTCCCTGCCTCACGCTGCGGAGCGAGCCGAAGTAAAGGGGATTTCTGCGACGGTCCGTCAGTAGGAATCGGGTTTTCGCGTGGCTCGGACGTGGCGTGGAATCTCCCCCTGTGACTCCGGTGACACGACAGTGACACGAGCGAGCAGCACGTGCTCGCGACGCCCGGCGTGCACGCGCACCCATCGATTCACACGTACGTGCCGTCGCACACATCGAGACACACACGTGTCCAGTGTTGACCCTGCCGACTGGCGCCGATTGAAGAGAGACGGACAGCAGGAGGCGTCACGATGACCGGATTTTCCAAGAGTCCTCTGGCCGGATAGAGCAGAGAAAGGATATATACTTTCTTAGCAGCCGGGAAGCAGCTGAATATAAAAAGTTTCGGCGCACGAGGCACGGCGCATGGGGAAGATGAGAACCTGACGTTCGGGAGGATCCCCTCGGCCGCAGAACTTGCTGACGGCAGTTTGGCGAACGAACGAGAAGGTGAACAGCCAAAGAGCGATCTCTCCGCCGTGCGTTCGACGCTAAATATGGTTCGCGATCTGGAATTTTATCTTATAAATATGTCAGTTCCTCCAGCTGCTCCCTTTTAGCGGAAGACGCTAAAAATCTCTCTCTTCTTCTGCCCGCGGAGTTTTACACGCTCGACACGGTCGACGTTCGCACAGGCGACAGGAGACGGCGGACCAGGCTGGACCGGCGGCCGCGTTTAGCGTCGAACGCGCGGCGAGAATGCGGTCCCTCGATTTCGCCGGGGCGGCCAAACGAGCCGGTCGCGTGCGAGAGCGAACGCGTGGAAGCACAGGGCCGCGGTTTCAGATGTATGTACTCTCCGACACTCGTTGACCTTCACCGTTAATCGACTTTTCGTTTTTTCTTTTTCGCGTTTCCTGTGTTTTTCGTAAATTGCAGTCGATTGTAAACGACAACAAAACAGTTTGTTCTTTGTTCAACCAAGATTATTCTTTATTAACAAAATCATGTCTATTATACTTTAAAGAAATTATTTGTGTTTGTATATAGTGTTTCTTCAGAATATTTACGTTAATAATTATTATTAACTATGTGAAATAATGTAAATTGATGTAAAATCCCGTCCTGGGGAAAGTGAAAAGTCTTGCAACAAATTTTAAAGATTAATTTTGAAAGAATTAAAATCGAACATGTTACGTTTTCGATTATCGTTCGTTTTCTTATATATAAAAAAAATGGCTAAGTTTGCCGTTAGCCTCGCCCGGCCCTGCGTGGAAACGTTTGCATTCGCAATAAAGGCCGCGCGCGCGGCACCGTTCGCGATCTGGTCGGCGTTGCTAAGCGCGCCGGCGATTTTTTAAAAGCCCGTCCGCCTCTTCTGCATCCTCTGCTTCGCGAGGCGACTTGGCGCAAAGTCATTTTTTTACCTCGTCTCTTGTACTTGGTTCAATTTTTATCCGGCGCGATCGAAAGAGGCGTATTAATCGCTGCCTCAAAGGTAGCGATTAATACGCCTAACGAAATGTTCGCTTTACACATCTCATTCATCATTTTTTATTATTTAGAAATTATGAGATAACATAAAAGTAGAGGGTACTTTAAAATTTAGAATATGCTTTAACAAAATGCAATAAAGATATTTGACGAAATCCATCCTAATTCTTTCTAAACAAATTTAACAATTTCGTAAAGTCACATTTTTCCTTGATGATATTCTTCCCGTAATTATATGTTAAAGAAAGATCGAAGCCCTCAAAATTGAAAATTCATTTCTTTATGAAGGTAATGTGTAAATCTCATTTATATTTTGTCAAAATTGAAGAATCATTTTTTTTAAGAAAGGTTTTAAATTATTGTGTAAATCTTATTCATGCCTTATCTTTAAAACGAAATGAAAGCCAAGGAGAGAAGCGATATGCAAAAAGTTGACTCGCTTCGAGGGACAGCCTTTGCTTGTAGAGGCTGAATTTGAAGAGCAAGGCGAAAGCCTATAAAATCATTTCACAAAACAGAGAGCCTTGACCTTCGTTTATAAAGGCAAAATTCGAAGAATCGAGCGAAAGGCCGCCGAGTTGCCGCGTACAACACATAGAACGTGGGTCTTTGATTGTAGAAACAAAATCCAAGGTACTGCCTGCCTACGGCGGATTTACGAACTTTCGAAATAAATGCTAGTTTGCGATGAGATCAAAGAACGAGCTGATTGACGGAATCTTACAGTTCCTAATGTCTTATCCATTATCAAACTATTGCTATATTCAGAGTTCAGAGTTTGCTTAGTAGTAAACTATTGATCAATCATTGTGTGAGTTACAATTATCTATTTTTAGCAAAGTTATATTTAACGATATATCATTTTTCTTAGATTGTAATTGTTTTTCTTTGTAGTTGTTTATGCGTTGTATATTTAAGCTAATTGTGGAATTTTTAACATTTCTAGAACTTGTTCTGATTTCTTTTTTTACTTACATTTTCAGATAAACTTGGAAAATGGAAATTTTTGAAAATACAATTTTAAATATTAAATATTCATAACATTAAATTTTAAATATTCATAACAAATTAGTTTTACACAAATTTGATAGGAATATGCAAGCAAAGTTGACGTTCCAAGCCATCGCTACTAAGAATTTCGCGGTCGAATCGCTGGGATAAGCGCGATTCTTATCTTACCTAATGGGAAATGATGTGAGGAAGCAAAAAGCGGTAGCGGTAGCCGAGAATAGAGCAAATTCCAGTCCGAGTTCCTCGAACGTTCAACTTCTCCCTCTTTTCATGCAAAAAAATCTCGGCATTTCTTCGAAATCTTTCGAATTTTCAGCAAACCTTTGAGCTTAACTCTTCGAAATTAACTTCCATCAGTGACAAAACGTTGATATAATCCTTTGAATATTTCATTATTCCAAGAAGAATATTCTTAAACAGGTGTCCATTCTCTTGGAGCAATTTGCATTCAATTTTCTGCCGGATCTCTCTTATAATATAATTGTTAATATAATTGTTAATTAATTTTATATCTTTCAATCATTTTAATTATCCACTTTTTAATTTTGTTAATTTGTATGCATTCTAATGCATTATATTTATTAATTAGCATGCATTCAATTTATTAAATACATACCAATTTAGTAACGCCTAAATAATTTACGCACTAATAGACCTTGGAATATTTTACTTTCCTCCGACATAAAATAATATAATTTTGCAACAGCAGATTCGCTTGCGCATGATTAAAATATTCCTTTGTTTCGAAATAAAAATAATAATTTATCATGTCACTGGAACGTATTTAATAGACAGCTAATTTATTAATTCGCATGCATTTAATTTATTAAATATGTACCAATTTAATAACGTCCAAATAATAATTTGCGCCCGAATAGACCTTGAAATATTTTATTTTCCTCCGGCATAAAATGATCTAATTTTGCAACAGCAGATTCGCTTGCACATGATTAAAATATTCCTTTGTTTCGACATAATAATAATTATAAGTAATATAATAATTTATCGTGACATTGAAACATAGAGAGCCGCGCGAGTATGCTCTTCAATGAAAACTTCTCCCTAGATTTCGGTGACGTTGCCGCCAGCTGATGACGCTCGCGACGCTCCGTTGCTCGCGATGAGTGCTTCCTCAAAAAGAAAGAAAGAAGAAAAAAAATACGAGGGCGGGGTCTACGAGGGCCATATGGCTCGGGAGCGTATTCATGCGAAAGTTTAGAACTCCAATTGCACCGGTCGAATAGTTGTTTCGCTCGCAGGCCTCTAAGAATAGCTAAAGAGCGCGAGCATCGGTGTTGGATCATCTCTCTCTCGTCTCGGGCAGGACGTGGATGGCAGCCTCGGCCAGGATGTGCCCAGGAATGCCCATTGTCCGGATCCCGCATTGTCTCGCGACTCGTTTAAATGGCCCTCGCGTCAGCGAGCGAATCGCCGCCGCGGCGCCGTGCGGAGTTTGTTTTTCTTTCTTCTCTCCGCGGCTCTCGTTCCTCTTTTCGGTCCTAAACCCACATCTCTCGCGCTAAAGCAGCCGACTACGGGCGCCGGTTAACGGTTAACGCGTTGAATAATAATAACGCGTCCAGCTCTCGAGCTCGCCGCGCAGAACTGGTTTATTCAAATTCGAACCGCCGATTCAGAGTGAGATCCGCAGGCGGTTTAATAAAGATTCCCGTCAATTAAGTGTGGATTTGAATCCCGTGCGTGAACCGGTTTAAACCACTTCTCGGCGGCGCTGATATCCGGTTGTGTCGCATTAAAAACCCTTTACGTGGAATAGAGATCGATCATCAGCGCAACATTGTTAAACGATGTCGATGCGGTGAAACCGACCGTTAATGAAGCGATACGAGAAACAGAACTTGTCGCCGATTAATCAAGGATTTATTTAGGATTAACGTTTAGGACGTCCATTTCATATTAATCCTTTAATCACCGTGTGGATCTTTTACAGATCCAATAATCATTAAAACGCACTTTTTTAATAAAATGCAAACTTGCAGTTTGAATTTTGAAAGACTGAATAAATATTATTTCCAACAGATGTAAATTGATTTTTTATATTGGGATATTTAAATTTCGTATGGACTCGCACTGAAAAAAAAAATTACTTTTGGACCAATTTTGGAGCAATTTTATAATATTTCTAATAATAATTATNGTTAACATAATAATGCATATAGTTAAGTTAATCGTATTTCGTGTTAGAAATATCATAAAATTATGGTTGAGGCCAAAAGTAACTATTAATTATTAAATATTTATATTTTTAAATATTTTAAAAATATGAAATATTTTTCGTGTTATGTATTTTGCGTGTTATGAAAAATAGCGCGATAAGAATTTGTCGGGATTTAGATTTAAAAGTTCAGGATAAGATTTTCAATTGCAGAACGTCTCCCTGAAACCAATTACGATTAATGCATTGCAATTCTAAGAAAGAAGACATTAGACATTCGTCGCGCATCGCCGCGCTATTAGACAATGATGATTCGAAAATCGTCGCTATCTGAAAAGCCGAGGATGCGCCTCATAATATTTGAATAATGCGGCGGCGAGATTAGCGTATCTCACGTCGCCAACCGTAATTCACAATCGTAAGAATTTCCCCCGGAAAAATCATTTCATCAACGAATCGGTAATCTTTCAATTCTGGATGTTAATCTCTCTCTTTGTCTTCTCGGTTTTTGATGCAAAATAAACGTTAAAACGTACATTTGACATTAAAAAAGTAAAAGAGATATGGTCAGCATCCAAGAACCGCCGAGATATTTTTTTTGGCGATTCTACTGCGTTCAGTGGGAGAAGTCCTTTTCTGGGAGTTCCTACACTGTACTGAAAAAAAAATTTTAGGTAAAACTTGTAAGATGCATTTAGTAATGCAATTTTTGAAATACTTAGTTATTATTACCAAATATAATAATAATAAAACGTTTGATAATAATTATGATCACTTTATTTGTTTATATTATTTTATTACATAAATGCCTTATATGTTTAGTTGAAACTATCTCACCAAGGTTCTTGGTAACTTTTATCAAGACTGGATTATTATAACCAGTTATAATCAAACTTTTTTCAGTATGAGAGAAAAATATAGTTACTTTTGGCCCCAATCATAATTTTACAACAACACGAAATATGATTAATTTAATTATATATGCATCATTATGTTAACCATAATTATCGTTAGAAATATTCGAAAATTGTGGTTGAGTCCAAAAGTAACTGTATTTTTCTCTCAGTGTAGGAAGCGGACCCTTCCATTGGAAGTGACCCATCTGGAAGTGACGAGAAAATTGTCTCGAAAATTTCGAAGATATTTATTATATATCCGGAAGTGCGATCGCGTAAATTTGATAGTGCATTCGTAAATTTTCATCTAAAGATTGATTTTTGCCTTTCCATTAGATTTATTTCTTTTTTTTTTTCCTTTCGATGCAATCCGCTGCGACGGCTTCAAGTAAATCGCTGGCGATTTATCTCGTGCCGATTCGAGGGCGCCGCGACGGCCTTAAAATCGCGACGACACCCGATAATAAAGAGAAGCGCCGGTGATAATAAGGAATCGAAGGTAAACAGTTCGATCCGGGGATTCGGATGATTCGGCGATCGTTTACTTAGCTGCTGATAATTAAGACACTCGTCGCGGCACTCGTTAAGATTCGGTCCCGTTGGCGCAGCGCAAANAATCGGGATCGGAGGACACGATGGGGAAGGGATTAGCGTCAGCTCTCCGCGTGGATTAAATTGAGATGTCACGGACTGTCGAATTAATTAGCCACGCTCGCGCGTAAGTCGTCGATCGACGCAACACGTGGAATATCGCCGGCGTGTTATTGCCAGTCGACCTCCTGCCTCACGACGATGTAATTCGTAGTGAGTCGTGTGAATAGTATACATTTCTACACGGGTATATTTAAAATTAATTTGTCAGAAACGTGTATATTATATATTTTATATAACAATAATTTTTAATTTCTAATAAATAAATAAATATATATATATATAAATGGAATTGTATATGTATTATGTATAATATACCAAGGTTGCTCAGAAAGTAATGTTCCACATTTTTTTCTCAACCACTAATAAAGATAGAAAAATGAAATTTTACAATCTGCAATTATTCTGCAAACGCGAGAAACTTCAAATTGTAGTATACTTATAAAATTTCACTTTTCTATCTTTGTTGGCTGAGAAAAAGGGCACTTTTTAAGCAGCCTCGTAGTATTATATACATATATTTTAATTGTAACAGAATTATATATTAAAAAATATAATATAAAAAAATATATAATATTGTGTTATACATAATAAAAGGCGTACAATTAAGCGTTTCACGTGTACAAAGATAAAAAAATGTATTAATTTAAAATCATGAAAACGACAATTTCTATTAAATTTTATTAAACTAAACCTTTTGGAAATACAGAAAAAAACTAAATAATTTTCTAGCTGCAATTATATAATGATTGCATTCATATTATTTTTTTCAAGCTTATTTATATCTTTCCTCTGTTTTGTTAGGAACAAAGAGATCACGAGGTCCGCTGAAAATAATTCATATTCCTGTTCGAAATTACAGAGAGACGTTCTGTGTTTGTGTAACGAGTGCATAAGGCATAGATCCTTGTCCCGCGATTAAGGACGGTATTACCGGCTTTGTAATCGCCACGGTGGTAATGATTCGATAGGAGTCTGACTGCCGGAAAGCGCTGTCACACGTGCATCCGCGTGGGAACGAGGCGACGCAACGTGTCACGGATACGGAAAAACGACCACGTCTAAGCGCGGTCTGTTTGTTCGGTAATTAGACGAAACCGTATATTAACTCGTTACCCACCAGGGACCAGAGATAATCGCGCGATCGAAGGTGGGAGGCAAGGGTAATTTGATAATTGACACACCTACGCGTTCCTCGCTTAATTGTCGCGAGGCGGACAAGGCTAACAAAAGGTCTCCATTTTGCATCTGTTTACCTTGAACCCTTGCAGAAAGCTCCTTTGTCTCGAACTTTTTAAAAAATATATTTAAAAAAAAAATTAATCTTGTAAGAAAAGAACTTTTAGGGGATCGGTGATTACAATACACTGAGAGAAAAATATAGTTACTTTTGGTCTAAACCATAATTTTATAACATTTTTAATTAACTATAAATATGATTAACTTAACTGTGTGCATTATTATGTTAGCCATAATTGTTTTTAGAAATATTATAAAATTGTAGTCGAGGCCAAAAGTATATTTAATATTTAAGTATATTAACTATACTTTTCTCTCAGTGTAGTTTGTACATTGTAATTCCGTAGCGTTTATACATTAATTTCCAGCAATAATCAATTTTTATTAACACGTCTTTAGAACTGATCAAATCAGCGATATTAATCCTGCTTTTAATTGTGCGTAGGCTATTCCAAAAAAACTTTATCTTAAGATCGAGTTTGTCTTGTAGCTAAAATTAGCAATTTAACGTCATGTCAAAAATACCTCGTCCATTAGCATCGCTGAAATATGCAGTCTCTTTTAAAATTTTTCATGTCGCGATATTTCGTTGAATTTTCAAATATGGACGCGATTAATATAGCAGAAACGTTTCACCCGAGACAGGCGTATTTGATTAAGTCTTATCAAACATTTAAATCGAATAAGCAGTATGCTTCAATTTTTAGCAGGTGCGGCATAATATATTCTATTTTAGGTTTTTAACTGTTGTAATTATACGATATCGAATAAATATCAATATAATTAAATATTATTATAATACTCTTAATGTTTCATATCAAAGTTTATGTTTAACAGATAGAATATTTTTGCACAATACGTGATATATTTATAATTAAAGCACATATCTTATAAAGTGATATAATTTTATATAATTTAAAATGTCTTTTATTTAATATAACAATGTATATGTTAATGCGATGAATATAAAAAGCGATGATTTTTTTTGTAAAAATGAAAGGATAAATATAACATTCGAATAATGATTGTCGACAGGTGACCGCGTCGGATGTTATCGGATGACCGCTTTGGCGAATCGATAAATTCCCGAAGAGGAAACCGGAGAGAAATTAGATTGCCGTTTGATCGACCATTGTACACGCGGCCACTCGATCCTCGAGCTACCGAATCGCAGTGCGGTGCGGTAAATAAAGCCGAGCGGAAGGAAAGGAAGAAGTCGCGAGAAGAAAGGAAACTCCAGCGGAGAAAAAAGCACGATGGCGCACGAAAACGGGATAAACGGCGGCGACACCGACTCGGAGACGGTGGAACTGAATCCCCTGAGAAGAACCAGATTCCACGTGAATCGGGTCGACAGTCTCGAAGGCCGGGCCAGTCTCCTGGGCGAGCAGGAGACGAGGAAGTCCCTCCGGTACATGACCAGGGAGGCCCTGCCCAGGCTAGACAATTACAGGAACATCATGAGCATCCAGGCGGCCCACAGACCATCCTTGGACGAGTTGCACAATCCCACTCTCCTCAACAAGGTGAGGCCTTAATGACTTCTCCGAAGGCAACATTGTTGCCGCGCGAATCCAACGCCCTTTCATCATCGGCAAAGTATATGTTTGTGACGCTCGCAAAATTCGATGCGATATCGATAATCGATAATCTTTTCATACACTGAAAAAAAATTCTGCTTAAAAACGGACGAACCAGAAAAGTCTTAACTGATCAAATGTTCTAGTTATTACGAGTTATAAAGTATTGAGTGAAGAATCTCTATTATAATTAATATTACAAAGATTCTCTGATTCGTCCGTAATTTTAATCAGAATTTTTTTTCAGTGTCGATACAAAATTTTGGGTAAAATTGATTGCAACGCGTCTCTTTCTGCTGTGCACTTTACATCGTACAATCACTACTTATTACACACGATCGATTTGATTTGCGCGGAGGAAATAAACATTTGCGAGCGTCACAACATGCCGCAGTTTAAAGTGATTACGACATCGTGTAGAATTTTATTTCACGAAGCGCTTCACACGATGACGACACAGCAAGACACAGCAAGAAATGTTAATATTCCACACGATTAAGATTACGATAATAATGAAGAATAAAGCGCGGGACATGGGCGATAAGCCGAAACTCAATAACGATAACGGATGACACATCGCACGGAGAGTTGGCGTGTTACGATTGTTCGTTCATTAATACGATTAAAATCGCTATTTCTTTTCGCGATAAAATTCCGCCAGGTCGACAGAGATTGCATAATGAATCTCTCGGAGGGGTGAAGTCCAGTCGCAGAAAAGTGTGAGAGAGCCTTACGTGGAAAGGCTTTACGGCGCGGCGCGGCGCCTTAGAGCCGCGGGTAAAAGGAAGATCCACGTGTGTACACGCATACGGGCGCGAGATAAATGCGAATCCATCGGTACACGTCGAACGAATCCTTGATTGGAGATAAGTGCGCGCGGCTCTCGCGTGGCGGAGAGACGCGTCACGCGTAACTCTGACATTCACCCGCTTCTCAATTTTTCGCTCGTTATCTACGGCCCCGTTCCCTCGCGCGTAGAATGAATATCTAAAATTAAACAGGGATCTTACATGCGGGCTGCGTAGCGTGTAGTATCTGCCACGTATGATTACAGCTCCGCACGTTTCTTTTCTACATGCGTGCTCCGAGAGATAGCTCCAAGGAAACGTGTGCATCGGATTTCCTGTGCAATCCTCAACCTAAAATTTGCTTCATTGAGTTATTTAAGTTTAAATCAAATAAATAAAAACGCGGTGGCACTCTTCATGTTTATTGATTATTTAAATTATTTAAATTGAAGGCCGGTTTTTCCAATTTCTTGGTAAGCTAACGATAGTTAAGCTAACTATAGTTAAGCTAATTATAGTTAAATCATACATCTGAATTTAGCTAATAAAAGAAAGATAGATGTATGATTTAACTATTACTTGTCAAGAAGTTGGAAAAACCGACCCTGAATTATTCAAATTAAAATCAAATAAACGTGGCACTTTTCATATTTATTGATTATTTGAATTTTTTAATTAATAAGAAGTACAGTTTAGAACAGACAAAGTTGCATGCGTAATAGTTGCAAATTTATTTTAACAAACTTGTTTTTAGATCTCTAAATATATTTCCTTTTCCGGCTCAGAAAATGATTTTTTAGCGAAATAAAATCTTACTTACGTACGTTTGTTCACGTTGAAAATTTTCCGCTGTGTAGGGAGAAATTTTATTTTGTTCGCAATCACTGATGTCATTAGCGAGATGCTCTTTTCTTTTCTAGGATCGCACCAGGATAGCGACCGTGCGTAATACGATAGCGCAGCACGTGCGTGTCCCTTTGTTTTGCCAACGTGGTAGACACGCGGTATTAATTACGCTCGCTCAAACGATTCGTAAATCATCGCGCAATTGCCGAGATTGTTAATTGTGCAATTAACCCGCCCGTTGTTGAACGCAAGCGTGGCGCCGAGATTCCGTCTCGCGATGACGTTCCCCCCGGGGGACGGCAAAAGCCGGGCGGAAAAGTTCTCGCTTTTATTTATCTCTCCCGTTCGAGCGGGAATAGAAGACGCGATACCGCCGACAGTAGATATAGAACGTACCACTGAATTTTTATTGCCCTACGTGAGACGATTCGTCGACGACGGCACGACTTTACGATGCCACGGGGCACCGTTATCAAGCGGTGTAACACTGGTGCAACGCGACATCAAATATTTGCAACGACTACTTTCGTACGCACGTAGTTTGTATTTTTAGAAATATTGTTTCAGATATACGACACACGCAAATGTTGTGTTAATTGCAGTTGCAGTGATTACTCAAACTCAAACAAGTCTAATCTCCAATTTAATTGACGTATTTCCTTTTCATTTATTATTGGATATTTTTATTATAATACTTTTGCACAAGCATTAAACGTGTGATAAGTGTCTATAAAATTACTAATTTGTTAAAATACATATCACCGTTTCTCAATAATTTATTAATATTTTTTCATATAACTTGAATGTTTAGTTTCATGCAGTGAATGAAAAAAGATTCTGGTTGAAAACGAACGAGTCAGAAAGAATCTTGTAGGACTGATCAAATATTCTGGTTATAATTTACTATAATATAATATTTCTATTATATAATTATAATATTATATAGAAATTCTGGTTGTTATAATAGAACGCAATACTTTATAACTTATAATAACCAGAATTCCCATTATAATAACTAGAATGTTTGAATTTTTTTCAGTATGTAATTTAGTTAAAGGTCTCTCGTCTTAATTCTCTGATGTCATCATCGACGTAGTAATGACTGCAATTATACTGCATTTTCAAGTGAATTAACGCAGGTAGGAAGGATGACTCAGTAAATTCAGTACGCGCAATATTCTTTTTCAGCTATGAATCAGTCAGGTACACCCAAAAACGTTATCCAAGCGTGAAGCGAATGCCGATTGTCCTTGTGATACTTCAAATACGAACGTATGGTTGTGTTGTTTGGTAATCGGTTTCCGCTGGGCAATGCCCGTAAGAATTTTTATTTGCTCAGCAATTAAAATTCTTGCAAGGCAAAAATAATGCAGACTTTTATCTATGTGTACATTTACATGGCGCGATGAATGCGAGATTTGCACTGTTGCGAAAATTAATACTGCTTTGTTAATATAAATTATTTTGAAAATTCTGAAATTATATTTTTATCTTTCAAATAATTAACGCTCTCGCAAGGATTTATATATTTCACAATTATTTTATATAGAAAGAAAATATATGTCGGTTACTCAATATATAAAATTCAATCATCAAACAGAATGATGAATTTTTCGTCGATTTAGACGACGTAACCGAAAGGCTATTTAGATAGTCCATACGAGAGGAGACTAAAGAGAAAGGGGATAAAATTACACGGTTGACCGCTCACGTGAAGGAATGACATGATTGCATACTAGGTCACGGAGAATTAGTATATATGTATTTAAACAAATTTAGAAAAAACGTCACGTAGACCAGCATAGGTTCGCGCTCAGCATTGAATATCGACGAAACGTCCTGTGGCAATAGCAAACCAATCGGAAAGCATTCACATGCGCGAACTCTAAAATGTTACGAAATATATTTAGAAATCTGTTGAGCAAATCCAAATACTTTACTAACAATTAGAATGCATTCTAATATAACGGAAAATGGATGTAAAAAAAATATATTTCAAAAGTATAATCAGACCGTAAATAATAACTGAGAAATGTGTAATGTTAGCGTAAATAATTAGCGAAAAGATTTTAGATAGCGGATGATTTTAGATTGCTTGCATACAATAGACAGATAAATAAAATAATACACGTCAACATATACAATGCTGTGGCGCAACGCGAGACGTACGTATATGTAAAATGTCGAGTTCAACGTGTTAAGTTGAATCATCTATGGACAACAGATGTTACGCCGTTGGTCAAGCTTCATTAATGCGAACGAGTAAATTTTTCAGACGTGGATTACAGTACACGTCGCATATGAAATCATATGACTCGCCGCGGCACATAATGTTGGGTCAAAATGAGGACCCGTCACGTTCGCTCGGGCAATTAAAGCCCGCCGTTCGAGATGATGACAAATACGCCAAGACGGTGCTCATCAGCTTACTACGCGCTAAGACGACGTAATTCTCGTCCTAGGAATCAATCCCTATGAGGGATCTAGAAATATGACACACTCGGAAGGTCAAACGGACCCACTTGTCACGTGATAAATATCGCGATAATTAGATAAGTGAATTTATGTCACGAGTTCTCATCACAACTGCTAATAATTGAGCGACATTTCTCTTACATGCCTTGTCATATGTGATGCAATTTTTTTCGGGTCAGAGTGGTGCTGTTAATTGGCCGTAATTAGCGGTTTTCTTTCCAGATCGTAGTTTTATGTGATAAAAATAGGAGAAACTGATTACTTACACTAGCGTACTAAAGATCATTGTTACATTGGGCTTAAGTGTTAATTGCGTTTGAAAAAGTAGCGAGACAAATTTAGTAAGACAGTCAATACCATCAATTTTGTAATGCCAGCTGGTGAGATCAAAATCAAACAGACCCGTTTTTTAACTTGACAAGACTAGCAATCTTTATTGTATTTTGCACATTTTAAAATGAGAGGTGTAAAGAAAAAATATGTTTTATATTATATTTTCTTTACACCTCTCATTTGTCGAGTTAAAAACAGGTCTAGTTGATTTAGTAGGGCAGATCTATCATAAAGGAATACCTTTGCAAACATTTGATATATTTCTCATAAAGAGATAAATTGACCTAAATGGATCGCGGTATCCCGCATTTATTCAGCACGTTACAAATAGCTTTATTTGTCTTTATGTCAATATCGTTTACCGCTANTTACACGCGAGATTGATTCTAAAATACACCACTATACCGATTAAATAGTGTAACACATGTTATGTTGACACGTGTAAAAGAAAAAATTACAACTTAAATCCCGTGACGCCCATCATTATAAAGAATTTCTAGAATTGCAAGTGGTTGTACTAAATAAGCAAATAGTGCAAAAAGTTTCAATAACTATATTTCGCGTTCGCAATTGATAAATCAGCTGTCGTTTAAAATTAGATTTATCACGCGAGGAGACAGGATTCAAATCTTTAAAATTTTTATAATACTTTTTTGAAAATTTTTAATTCTTTACAAACGTAAAACTGATGCGGCATAAAAAGAATACGGAAAAGTTATGCTGTTAAATATTTTTTTTATTTTTTTCAGAGTTAATTTTCGGTCTTACGAGGTTTCGCGAACGACTTGAACGATTGAATCGTACGTTTACGCTCAATGGGCACAGCAAAAAGCGTACTCTGAATAAATCACGAGTCCCTGACAGATAAGCGTGTTATATTATTTGAATATGCTCGTGGCATGTCGTAGTGAGAGATACGAGTATATACGAGGGGTATGTGAAAGAAGGCTTAGCCATATACATAGAAGGTCTTTATCCTTCCACTGTATCGCGCACCGTTGTAAACCATTTACGCTCCTTGTGAATGTACGATACATATAATGTACATGTAAATGTTCGATTGCAAAGTTTCGAATCGTTTTATAATGTTCGATCGACTGTATTTTAAGAATTTTCAAAAAATTTTCAAGAAACCTCGATAATTCATGTAGTGAAATGAGAAAGATATCGACTTAATTTATTGACAAAAGAATTTTCTTTTGTTATTGCTGTTTTTAAAAGTCTGTCCATTTTTTAAATAATATCATATACTTTTTACAAGTTTTTACAACGGAAATAAAAAAGATAAATTTTTAATTTTTCTGAATAATATAATAATGTTCAAATAAGAGAAAAGGTTGTTTATAAAGTAAAAAAAAATTAAGAAATTCGGGAAATTAAACTGCCGAAGAAATCGAAGTGGTGGAAAGTACAAATTGTGAAGTTGATTTTAATTTGCAAAGATGATTTTACACGATTACATCGGAGTTTAATGCGAGATATTCACATAAGGATGTAATGGAAAATCACGGAATGGATTAACCGCCTGAGATAGAGAGAGAGTTCTAAGCCTTCAAGAGAACAAATTGCAACCCAATCAAAATCGAATTGACAACAATTGAGATCCAGTTCTCATTAATCACTCATCCGTTGATGTAAATTATTAAGTACGAAAACGATTCTCTACATCATTCGTTCTCTACCGCGTAACTACATTGCTTGCATTGATACTTTTTAAATTTCGATTTGACTCTTTCAATTACTCATTCGTTTCCGAGGCTTCCGTAAATGTTTCAGCAAAGCCCGCTCCGTCCGGAAATCATTAATCACCGATAACGATTGCCGTCGCTGCTTAAACATAACGTTGTCACGAGACAACGAAGACTTTCCAAGAAGACGAGGACGTTAAATGTTTTTTCAGACACGATGCCTCATACGTATTTCCCGTTTCTTTCTAATTGCAATTCGCGAAAAAAATGCCCACGACATCGGACGGGAGGCCGGTTACTCGAAGCTCGGTTACATAAATCGTCAAGACTCCATTAGTCCGAGTGGCGCGGACCCTTCTTCGAGACCGGAGTCACCTTCAATAATCTTCGATAATCGCCTCTGAATCTCAATTTACGCTAATCCGCTCGACGCGGATTCTATCCGGCCGACGCACGGCTGCTCGGTAAGACGGATGAAATCTGCAAGAAATCGTTCGGATTTATTTAGAGAGCCGGCCTTGAAGCTCCTCGGTACGTCGATTATCCCATCGGAATTGATGAAGACATTATCTCGACGACGACACATGGCATAATTCCTTGCATAATTACGAGCTAGTCGTATCCTTTATGGGCGCGATTACGCGATTACGCGATACGCGATGTGCATGGAAAAACAGATGGC
The DNA here is from genome assembly GCA_021460005.1 of Tetramorium alpestre. Classification (NCBI taxonomy): domain Eukaryota; kingdom Metazoa; phylum Arthropoda; class Insecta; order Hymenoptera; family Formicidae; genus Tetramorium; species Tetramorium alpestre. The sequence goes on along the minus strand of JAJVSH010000065.1, from coordinate 1,010,236 downwards.
TATGCTGGCACACGAAATTGCGACTTTGGGGAAGAAACTTGGTTTTCTTTTCTTTATCTCTTTGTCTTTACCTTATTCCGCATAGTTACACGTTCTCACGATGCGCACGTACGGCAATCCGCGGAGGTGCTGACAATGCAATGGAATAGAATAATAAATATACAGAGAAATAAAAGACAATGCATTAAAGGGAGAAAATAAAATGCAACTGCAGATGTGACATAAAAAATGCGATAAATAACGTATTCTTGAAATGTAATTGGGGAATTTTACAAGAAAATATTGAATTAAATAAAAATCTGATCAAAATTATATTCTCAAAAAACTAAGATTTAAATGACGATTTAAGTAAAATTAAATTAAAATTAAATGATGAACGCATGAAAACAATTTCTATTGATATTTTAATGACAAAATATAACATATTATTATTTTTTTAATTTATAAGCTCAATTTTCTAAATGTTTTATTTTGTATAATTTACATAATATACTATTTCTAGGATAAGATTGGTTTTCGAACATTCAGTTTATCTAACAATTTGTTTTCAGGGCTCGGGCTCGCATACGTTAACTATCCCGCAACTGAAGTCTATGGCATCAGGAGTTAAATTCGGATGGATCCAAGGAGTATTGATGCGATGTCTCCTCAATATCTGGGGGGTAATGCTATTCCTGCGACTTTCCTGGGTTGTAGCGCAGACCGGAATAGGTGAATATTTTATCGTCGAATTATTCTTTCGATTCCATTCCTTTAGATTCCTAAAATTTCACTGATGTCATTTCAGGCCAGGCTATTTTACTGATTCTCACGACGACAGTAGTTACGACGATAACGTCCTTATCGATGTCGGCAATTAGTACTAATGGTCTTATCAAAGGAGGTATGCGCTAAATAGCAGAACTATAAATATCTACGGTATTGAATGAATGAAGAATAAACAAATAAAATACTATTTTTTTGTAATTTGAAAATTATGTGAACTAAAATTAACAGAAAAATATATTTAAAAAATTATATGCTTAATTTAGATTTGAGAGACAGAGAATTAAATTAATTCAATTATTTTACTGTATTATTTATCGTTGATTAAGGTCGATCATTGTCTTATTGATTTTTCTTATGCGACCGATAATATTATAACAAGCTAATTATAATATCTTCGTAATTATTTGCACATAATACATACGTAAACTGGACAAATTATTACGTTGACGCAATAACATAGTAACATAGTTAATGAAACGTGTATATTTTATTTTATCCTTTTGCAGGCGGGACCTATTACATGATTTCTAGATCATTGGGACCTGAGTTCGGCGGATCCATAGGTCTTATATTTTCTTTGGCGAACGCTGTCGCCTGTTCCATGTATGTAGTTGGCTTTTGCGAGAGCTTGGTGGACTGTCTGCGTTCTGCCAACGCCTGCATAGTCGATTGCGCGACCATGGATATTAGAATCATAGGTCTGTAAGCATTCATCTGATTCTAAAGCAAATATTAAAATTACTATATAAACATTATTTGTATATTTAAATGCTGCTATTGATATAATTCTCTACATGTATATACAGCGTAGATGATTATGAATTTATTGTCAATTTATATTAGTCTTAATTTTTGTTCTAAAATTATGTCGAACGTGACTGATTACATTTGCATTGAATTTGTAGGCTGTATAACAATAGTTGTACTTTTGATAATCGTTATAATCGGCCTGGAATGGGAAGCAAAAGCCCAAGTATTTTTACTGATGATTCTTCTCTTGGCTATTGCCGATTTCATGATTGGTACCTTCATAGGCCCCAAGAGCGAGACGGAGAGAGCTCAAGGATTCATTGGATATAACGGTAACGTCACGTCAACATTCTTTTTTCGCATACCTTGAACGGTTATCTTACGAATCATTATCATAATTAACAGATATAATTGAATATTAATTTTTTCGTGATTTTGTGATTTGTGATTTGCAGCTGATTTGTTCAAGGAAAATATATATCCGAACTATAGAACTAGTAGCGACGGCGTGCACCATAATTTCTTTTCCGTCTTAGCCATTTTTTTCCCAGCGGCAACAGGTATCCTGGCAGGTGCGAATATATCCGGTGACTTGAAGGTGATTAGTCCTTTCGTCTATGGGAGATTTATAATTAATGCTTGACTCATGTAGTTTACGCAATTATTTAATTATTCATCGTTTGCATATTTCATTAAAATTATCTTCTACTATGATAAATTATTTCTTCGGTAGATGTGTAATAAAAAATTTTGCGTTTTTTTTTTAAATCATCGCGATTGCTGAAATCAGCGAGTATTTTACGATGCTAATGCGGAAATTTCTAAATTCTTTTATTTTGAATTTGACAGGATCCGCAAATAGCGATACCTAAAGGTACGCTACTCGCAATTTTGTTGACATCGTTGTCATATTTAGCCATGGCGATTATGGTCGGCGGTACCGTTATGCGAGACGCGTCCGGCAACGTTACTGATTTATGGACAACGTACAATAGCTCTCTTTTGGCCTTGTCAATACCTGGCGCAGGTAATGAAACTGCGATTGAAAATAGTACAGTTATCGACAATGTCACTCGCACCTGGAGCATATATGGAACGGATTTTAATTGTACTGCAGGATGCAATTATGGAAGCCACAACAGCTTTGAGGTGCATAAAAGTATTAGTACAATTCACAAATAAGACTAATCTTTGAAGATATTAGTTAAATGAAAATAAGAGCCACTTGCTAAACTGAAATGAAAAATCATTAATATTAAAGAAACTGTAGTAATGAATAGTGATTATCAATTTTTAAGATTTAAAACCTGAAATAGGCAAGTGACACTGTCTACATTTGTAGGTGATTCAATTAGTTTCCGGGTTTGGACCCATCATCTATGCCGGTTGCTTCGCGGCGACAATTTCAAGTGCCTTAGCATCGCTAGTCTCAGCGCCGAAAGTATTTCAAGCGCTCTGCCTCGATAAGTTATATCCGGGAATCGCATGGTTTAGTGGAGAAAAAGATAAGGAGCCGATTCGCGGTTATTTACTCACTTTCATTATCGCCGTCGCTTTTATTTTGATAGGTGAGTGGTAATTCTATACAATTATACCGAAAGTTCCGTTTATTTTAGATCTACATATATCGATTTTTTTTTCAGGTGAATTAAACGCAATTGCGCCGCTGATTTCAAACTTCTTCTTGGCTGCCTACACTCTTATTAATTTCAGCACGTTCCACGCTTCCTTAGCTAAGCCAATCGGATGGCGACCAACTTTCAAGGTATTTTAATGCGGAAATGTAACTTTTATGGTGTATTATTATATTTTCATTATATCTTAGTAATAACATTCCATTTTTTTTTAGTATTACAATATGTGGCTCAGTCTCGCTGGTGCTATCCTTTGCGTTTCTGTGATGTTTCTGATCTCATGGTGGACGGCTCTAATAACATTATGCGTAGTTTTAGCGTTATATTTAGTAGTCTCGTACAGAAAACCCGGTAATTTCATTAAAAATTTATTTTTATTTAAGCATTGCTTCTTTCTTTGTTTCTTTCACACTACGTGTTTCTCGAAAATATATTACAGATGTGAATTGGGGCTCAACTACACAAGCCCAGACTTACAATAACGCGTTGACTGCTGTGCAGCAACTGGATCGGGTGGAAGAGCACGTGAAAAATTACAGACCACAACTTTTAGTTCTTACTGGCTCGCCTAACATGAGATCGTCCCTCGTCGACTTCGCTCATCACATTACTAAACATCAGAGCTTATTTATTTGCGGCCATATTATCGAGGTATTGTCCATTTTCATTTATATTGCTTGGATTTGCTCTACTGACAATGTATCTTGTATTTGTGTATTTTAGACACCCATATCGTACAAAACGCGCAATAGTATGCTGCAGAATTGTTCTTCCTGGCTCAGGGCGAACAAAATTAAAGCATTTTACTCACTAGTGGATAGTTCGAATTTCCAAGACGGTGCTACTTCGCTCCTACAAGCCGCTGGACTTGGGAAAATGAGGCCCAATATCCTGCTAATGGGTTACAAGCAAGACTGGGCCACTTGCCCCCGAGAGAATCTGAATATGTACTTCAATGTCATGCAGTAAGTCTCCGTGTCACTTTATTCTAATTTTTAATTTTGTAGAGAAATTAGTTTAGTAATCTTTTTTACGCCTTGCAGCAAAGCTCTGGATATGCATATAGCAGTGGCGCTTCTTCGGCTTCAAGAAGGCTTGGATTATAGTGCGACCATCGGAGATAGCGAGGATCAAAGAAGACTCGCGCCTACTTCAATACCGGGCAATCAAAGTTTCTCGCAGCTTAGCCAAGGTTTTTAAAAAAAGCTATTTTCTTGTTCTTTTATAAATATTTAATATATATATATATATATATATATATATGTATATATTAAATATATATATATATATATAAAACGACATTTAATGACAAATTATTCTTGCAGCTAGTAGCACGTCTGACATATCGATTCCTGGCAGCCCCGCGCCGAGACGTTCAAAAACGATCAACGAGTATCCCAATGCGTCCTCTGAGGAGCAGCGCGAAATTCGACCAAACATAGTGCCAATTACGAATATACTTAATGTAGTAACGAAGTTTCAAAAGAAGCACAAGAAGGGTACTATCGATGTATGGTGGCTGTACGATGACGGTGGCCTAACGCTTCTGTTACCCTACATCATCAGCACGAGACGTAATTGGTCTAACTGCAAATTGAGAGTATTCGCACTTGCCAATAAGAATTCTGAACTGGAGTATGAGCAAAGAAGGTAAGCATTTTTGATGATGGCTTCTAAAAATAATTCTATGAAATAGTTCTTTTAATGATTAAAATTAATTTTTTTGTAGTATGGCGAGTCTCCTGTCGAAATTCCGGATAGACTATTCTGCCCTGAAAGTCATACCGGATATCTCGAAGCCGGCACAGGCTGGTACAAAAGCATTCTTTGACTCATTAATAGCTGACTTCCAAGAATCAGCAGATTCGAAAAATTCCGACGATGGTACGAGCAATTTCTTTGTGTGAATTTATTCTATGAATAGCATAAAATAAAATAAAACTAATAAACTGTTAATCTTTTGTCAGTGTATGCTATATAATAATTTAATCTCTTCATTTTAGATGTTATTAAAGATTCTGAACTTATGGCAATGAAAGAGAAAACTAACAGACATCTCCGTTTGCGTGAATTATTACTTGAAAATTCCATAGAAGCCAATTTAGTTGTTATGTAAGTATTTATGTCATGAATTTTATTATATATACTGTTTATATAAACAGATAACACTATTAACTTTATTATGTATTGTTTTCAATTTTGATTTTAATTTATAGGACACTACCGATGCCTCGGAAAGGTGCTGTATCAGCGCCTCTTTACATGGCGTGGTTAGAAACACTTACACGTGATATGCCACCGTTTTTACTGGTCCGAGGCAATCATACGTCAGTTTTAACGTTTTATTCGTAATAGTAAATGTGAAACTGATTGATGAGACGTTTTATACGCAAAAATATAGAACGTCACAGCGAGTGACAATAGTATCTGTCATCTGATATCGCAGTATTACAAGCGAAAAGAAAGACTTAATCATTGGTATATGCAGAAAAAAAATTGATTTGACCATGGCAGAACGAAACATCCAGTGACATATATATGTAACAGTGACAAGCTAACGACAAGTATATGCCTTCATTTTCATGTGTGGAAAAATGCGTTCGTGAGTGAACTACTATTGAAGAATGTGCCTATAATAAGCAATCTCTTGAAAACGTTTAGTCATATAATGACACTGTATTATTTTTTAAATGACAGGAATATTTCTCAATTCCGAAAAATCTCGAGTCTCTCTTTAAGTGTAAAAAGTTTAATCATATTTTGTAAATATTTAAAGTAAAGTATGACATCATAATTTGTATTATTTTGTTGTTTATCATGCAATCTTTTTGTGCCTTATCTTAAATAATAGTGTTTTATATGCAGTATTTAAAAAATTTTTTAAATATTGGTATTGGTGGTAAAATTGCATCTTATATAATTAAAAAAAAAGACAAACTATTTTTTTATAAAAACTTTTTTATATTTCTATATATATGTATGTGAACTTAAAAGTTTTTGACAATCTTTGAATACAGGACACAATTGTAATAAATTCTGTAAATAATTGCACAACTAATTGCATTAAATGCTTTGCTTATTTTTATATGTGTATTTTATAATCTTGATACTAATACTTATAAAAGCATGAAATTCATGAAAAATAATATAAAGAATAAATGTCAATGTTGAAAGTAAAGCAAATGCATACAAAAGTTTTAAAAGCATTGTAAACGCATGCTACAAGATTAACTAACGTTATTGTAATATAAAATGCTAAACTGTCATAGAACGACACTTGTAGTCAAAGTATATTGTAATTCTATTTCATATCTTTTTACCACCGCGATACTATCGGAGCATCGCCATCTAAGAATGTTTCAAGTGTGTTGCACAATGTCATATATATGTACTAAGTTTTATACAGAAATTTTATACCGATTTCTGTTTAAACTTTTAATTGTGTAACTTCGTTATAATATAACAACTATCAGTGCTTTTATAATATCGATAACTTTGCGATACATCATTAGGTGATAGAGAGATATTTATTTGAATGCTTCGATGTGAACACGTTTCAGACTAGTTGCGAATGTATTGCAGGAGTCAGAATACTGATAATACACGATCATATTCTTCCTAATTGCGTAAGTCTTGCAAATTACAAAATGAACTATCATTGCGTGTATATGTAGACATCAGTGCATTCTTAATTATAATTTGAATTACACATTAATTTTGATTCAATTCCACATCGTAATAAAAATCAATATTCCAACCCTTCTGTATGTATATAATGTATACAATATATATATATATATATATATATATATATATATATATAAATCTCTTCAAATANTTAATTTTTTGCAAGATACTTTTTAAATTAATTNAAAAAAAATACTTATCAAAGTGTCAGGATGACGAATCGTCATGGTCATGCATTGCATTGTATTCCTCCGCAGATTCAATTCGAGAGAAAAAAAACTCGGATTTATGTTTCGTGTTCGCGGATAGCACTGGTGGTATAATTTGCGATTACATCGCATAATAGATCTTACTCTCCTTTCACGCTTAAATACTACGGATGTGCCGCGGTCTGCGCACCAACAAGCAACAGGAGGACAAACCGGAGCTAACTTTCGCCAATTCGGACAAACGCAGCGATTTAGTTGGGAACTCCACCTTCTCGGCGAACACCTTACTCGATTGTGGGATCTCGTCCTCCGACCGATGAATGAGCGTCCCGTTTACATAAAGCACATTAGCGGCTACATCCTCAGGCACGGTCAATGTTTGGTAACTGTACGTTGCCTCTCGCTCGATTCTCTACATTATAAATGAAAGAAATAAAAGTTGAAACTTTTTTTGCGATTAAATATCTGATTTTAAGAAAAACTCTATTTCAAAATAAATGGAAATTCTCAAAATGATGATCACAGTTTGTATTCAGTAGTTTATATTAATTTAGAGACTAACCTTGAGTACTTCTTGAGATTCTTTTCCGGCCCCTACACATATAACATCTGGACCGGCCATTGTAACCAATGATTTTAGGCGTTTGGATTCAGCTACCTAAGCAGAGAAATATCATATTATTATCTTGAAAATTATGGGAGAAATAAAACAAGTATTGCAATACACTATATAATCATGATGTGTAACTTTTTATCATTTATTTTATATAGCATGTTTTTTTATTATCTTACATGAATAAACTGGAGAATCATTACTGTACTAAATTTTATCAAAAACTGCAAATTATTTTATTAATCAAGCTTCTATTTTTCCTTTTTAATTCATATGCTTTAATACATTTCTTTCCAATAAATTGATGCATATTTGTTATAATTTTGTTATGATTTTAATACAGTATTCATGATCATTCTTAATGTGCCAGCAAATCGTGCACAGTGTTTTGTGTAATATATAATANAATATAAAATATATTATTTGAAAAATGCATACACATTAAATTCATAATATATGATATTTGTACAATGATTGTGGAACAAAACGAGTATCCTTAAATATTTCGCTTAAATGCTTAAATCATATGCATGCTAAGGTGAGTGGATAAGACTCGTAGTACTGTTCAAGTGCACGGTTCAAGTGCCAAGCCGAAATTTGTGTAACTCGTCACAACTCCAAAGCGATTCACAAAATTCCAAAATTATTACATACGAAAATAAGTTTTTCAAAATCGTGCAAATTTGCGTTTCTAGCCTGTGAAATTATTCACTTTCTTTGTTTTCTTTTATTTTAATTCTTTCTTTAATAACATATTAAGAGGGTCAGTTTAGTGCACCCAAACCTGAAGAGGGGCTGAGGTAAGACTCTCCACTATCACCTCTTCGCCACCATCACCCACCTTAAATGAACATTAGAAAAATAAGGTGAGTGAATATGATATTCTTGCATCAAAATTTGACGCAGATCCGCGTGGCATATATTACTATACCTTCTATATAAAGTGTGCTGTGAATAAATACAAAATTTTCATGGATTCAATTGTTTATAGATTGAAACATGCGTCAATATTACCGATATCTTTAGAGTGCTTCATTTTAAATAGAATTTATTTTTAAAATAAATTTAGTATTGAAAAGCAACAAAAAATTGATACAATAAATGTAAGTTGCATGTCGGTATTAAATTTCTGAACTGAATTCTAATAATAATNAAACACTCTATTCTGTAGTTAAGATATAAATATAAAATGCTTTCAGAAATAGACACAGGTTACAGACAGATTACAAAGTAATATCTAACAAGGTATCACTAATATTTGATAAATCTACTAATATTGGACAAATGTTGAAAATGCTTTTGTTGATAAAAAACATAAAGATACGTATAGAAGATTATAAATGACTTTCCTTTCAATTTGGACACACATAAATTCTGAGATATTTTACACGCATACATGTTTTTATGACTCCAACATCAAAGGTTGAATCTAATGAGACATGCGATGGCTAATAGGTAGAAATTTGCAATTGTTTTATGTTTAAAATGAGATATTAATAATTTTTTAATGTCAGATAATATAAATGCGTTAATCTACAAAAATTACCGACCTTGATAGGTACGCATGGATATTCTGGAAATGCCGCAGCAACCGCTCGTGCTCCTGCTTCATTCGTAAAATGAGACAGCCCGACAAAAAATTCTCTACCTACAGGACATTAACAAATGTAAAAGTTTAGAAGGTTTCTGACGTTTATATCCATTTAAAAACACAAGAATAATATCAAGAATAGAGCTTACCAGTGAAAAGCACGTCTCCACCGTCCAAGCGGGCATTCTTGTCGCTTATTTCTATTAACGGTATCTCTAGCTCTTTCTTCAACACAGCTCTAATGGTATCAAGCTGAAAGGACAAAACAGTAATTAAAAACGGATAAAATAAAGAAAATCAGTATAAAGTGCAGGACAGAAGTGGCGAGCACAATTAGGGATGTTTTAAATTAAAATATATTTATAATCTACTGTGATACAAACGATGAGCTATACATTTTAAACTACACAGTCTTCTTCAATTACTAACAATAATTATATATTTATAAGTCTCTTCTTCAGTTACTAACAATAATTGTATGTATATTTACAAGACTGTGTAGTCCAAAACGCTCATATATTAGCTCATTGTATTACAGATTATAAATACATTTTAATTTAAAACATCCCTAATTGCTCGTTTCTGTCCTGTACTTTCTTCTGATTTTGTTAAAAAATACAAGTTTGGTTTACTTTTGGTATCTGTTGGACAATGAAAAAAAGAAGTCAGATTTAATTTAATTCTAAAAAAAAAAAAAATCAAATCATTTCTTATTACTACTGTCATCGACATGAACTCGATCTAGTCTAATAATACAAAAATGAAAACGTAATATTTCTTTCTCTATAATGAATTGTAAATAACATTTTTTAATTTTAATTCTCTATAATGAATTGTAAATAACATTCATTTAATTCTAAAAAAAAAATCAAATCATTTCTTATTATTACCGTCATCGACATTAACTCGATCTAGTAATACAAAAATGAAAACATAATATTTCCTCCTTTCTCTATAATGAATTGTAAATAACATCTNTACCGTCATCGACATTAACTCGATCTAGTAATACAAAAATGAAAACATAATATTTCCTCCTTTCTCTATAATGAATTGTAAATAACATCTGTTTATCTCAAACTGTCACAGCCACGGCTGGCACCGCATCCTCGACAAGAGGTAGGTATGTACCTCTTTGAGCCGAGACGGCTCGCTCGGGTGGGCGATGAGGGCGATGCCGTTGCAGACGACGGCGATGTCCTCGACGAAGACGCAGAGCGGCGAGTTCTCGTCGGGCGGCATCTCGACGACGTCGATGTCGAGCTCGCGGAGGAGCTGCGCCAGGGCCAGGTGTTGCGTCCTAGCCTCGTCGAGCGTCACCTCGCCCCGCGTGCGCAGCGACAGCGGGATCCTGCAGAGGATCGCGTGCGTGTACCGGTGCAGCGGCATGCCCGGATGGTCTCTCGCCGACGAGCTGCAGGAGCACGAGCAGCAGGAACGCGCGCCCGGGGATTTGATTTGACGAGCGACAGAGACGCGAAATGACGGACGGGGGTCGTCGCCGAGAGCGGGTCTGCCAGCCGCGGCGGCCGCTAGGAATTTCACGGGGAGCGCGCACGGCGCGCGTCGCTAGGAAGTTCTCGCTTTGAATTAAGGCGGCCACTTACAAATGATTTCCTCGCGCGATAAAAGACGGGAGTACGATCCGACAATAGCGACGCGTGAATTGATTTATGACCGCCGCGAGGACGGCTGACTGATTTCTCTCGATTGTTAATTAATATTAACACCCGCGCGCTACCCGTGATCGCCTACGTGAGGAACGGGGAGAGCGAACTGGAGCCTGGAGCGAGTGTAACCCGTGCCGGAGTAGCGAGACGTGAAACGCGTCGACTCGTGAGCCCCGAGAAATCGTCACAGTCACCGGGGCAGCATGCGGCGGCGGGAGGCGTTAAGAGGTGGCGAGGTTAGAACACGGCATCTCTTGGGAGTTGCGAAAATCGCCGGAGTCACTAGGGGACCACGTCCGCGAGAAAGCGCGAGCGCTCGCCGGGAGGAGGGGGCGGGTCTTACGTTCGCGCGCTCATTGGTCCGGGCCTGGGATGGAGGGAGTTGCCATGGAGACCGCGCGAGGCCATTACCCTGGACGCTCTCGCGTGGAGCGGAGCGACGGCGGGGCATTTGGCCAATGAATCGACGACGCCAGTCGTCGCGCGCTGATTGGTCGAGCGGTGGGGAGACCTGCACGGCTATTCGGACGATCTCCTCGCTCAACGTGCGCTCCTGTTATCTCCTGATATTTTTCGAAGCTCTCGGGAGACGGCGACGTTCTAACGTCGCCGTCTACCGCGACCTCCTGCCGCCGCATGCTCCCCGTGTAATTACGGTGACTTTCCGCAGCTTTCGAGAGACGCATCTTTCGACCCGCGTCACTTTTTCTCTCTTCATGTTCCTCGAGTCATTTTCGTGCACGCAGGACGCGGTAATTGTTCTTACGCGAGAATAAAAAGAATCGTGACGGCCAATCATCTAACTTTTGTCTTGTCTTGCTTAAAATGGCGTTTGTTAAGTATTTTCCTTGATTATTTTTCTATTTTCGCGAACGGTCATTTAAAAAAGAAAAAAAATTTGAAATTGAAATTATTAAATCGCAGACAATGTCGCTCAATTTGAATGGACATAATTAATTAATTTTAATTAATCGATTATTAATTAAAATTCACGATGAAATTTAATTCCTATTCAATTCATTATTTTTCTACTTTCGCGAACAGTTTATTTTTTTAAAAAATCGATAATCTTTGAAATTATTAAATTTTGCAGACAACGTCACTCAATTTGAGTTGATTTTACAATTAATTTTAATTAATTCAATCAGTCAGCGTAATTTCCTATTTAATTCATTGTCTGATCTTTAAATGCTGTTTTCATGTGTCAGAAAATCAAATTTTAACGCTTCCGCGCTAATAAAATACTGCGTGTATCACTTGATAAGTTAATTGCCTTAATTAACTTATCAAATAATTAAAAAATTCGTCCGTTCTAATTCTATCCTTTTAAAATAGCCGATGACGCGATACACGCAAAAGTCACTAAATGCTTTTCAAATCATTTCAAATGTCGGCCAATCGAGAGAGATCAAGGATCGCCCTTTTTCAATCGAGCGCAATTACGCTAATTTTCAGTACGTGCGAGACCAATTACGCGCTTTCATCTGTAAATTCGTATGCCTCCACGATTACGTCAGATTGTAATTCTAACGCAAAAAGAATCCTCGGATTAATACGATTTCAGCGTGATTTTATGATTCCTGTATTCACGCATCCCTATCCTTTCGATTTACAAAACCGTCGGTTAGTAAGTTTGAAGAAACAACAGGATCCGTAAAGAAAATTTCAAATTTGTAAACAATTGTATATACACAGTACGTATACATTTATATATTATTACAGCCCGCATGATAAAAGAAGATAGCAGATTCAGAGTCGGCTAACCAAAGCCAGCGTACGCTGGCGCGTCCTAACCTCAAAAAGTCTGACTCGAGCGCTCCGTGGGCGTCCGCTTCTGCTTAATGAAAACTTTGTTTACCCGTTCGTTAACTCCGTAACGATGCGCGATGACTCGCGCGTGAGCCCGTCGTCGGGAGTCGCCGTTCCAGCATGACGAGATCACCCCGAGCTGTCAGACGCACGACGCCGGGACGCCGTGAGGACGCGGCTCGCACGTTTACGTGGAATACGTAAGATGTGATCGCCGCCCACCGCCCGTGCCGTAACAATGCGCCTCAGATTCGTCCGGGCGGTCCTGGTGCTCGCGCTCCTGGGCAACATCATCGTCTGGCACCGGATATGGCGGCTGTTCGCGGCGCAGAACACCCTGGGCCTGCTGACGCCGAGCGGCGCGACCAACGAGCCGCCGCAGAAGCTCCACCGGCGCCTGGCCCGCCTCGTCACCATCGTCATCCGGCAGTTCGAGAACTTCGAGAATGACGTGGCGTCCATGGTGGAGTCAGTTCTCAACTCCTTCCCCGGGATACCCGTCCTGATAGTCTGCGACGAGCTGCCGTATCCGCCGCTGGAGCTGGACTTCGCCAACGAGAGTATGCGGAACGTCAAGCTGATCGGCCTGCGGCCCGAGTTCAACAAGTCCTTCGAGGAGAGGAATCCGCTCTTCTACATACGCACCAAGTTTGTCCTCTTCTTACCTGACGCGACCAGATTGTCGACTAAGCAAGTTATACAGGTAAATATTCCCGATGACAAGATCCAGTAAGCACAATAATATGTTAATTTCCTATTCAACAATATAACTATTATACATATACAAGACATATTACGATGTAGTTATATTTTGACTGGGAAATTATAACATTGACGTTATATTATTGTTACTTTGCATTTACTGGGGACTTATATTTTCAGGGTCAATTCTAATCTTTTAAAGGAGTGAAAATGTGAAAAGTGAGCAGATTTACTAAGATATCTGTAATTTTATTGGTCAATATCTAGAAAATTTGTTCATTTTTCACATTTTCAATCTTTTAAAAGATACAAAATCGACCCCCAGGATTTTATTTGTTATTTATTTTGACGTGTATCTTGCAGGAAGCTGTCTCGCAGGTGTCAAATTTAGGGATAGTTATTGTACCAGTGGGGAAGATAGTCCTACATTGTCTCGAATTAGATTTAAAAGTGAGAGAATGGAGTTTGAGGATAGCGCGGATTTCGGGAACGGTATGTGATAGTGTGATGGGCAAACATGTGACTATGCTCGAGGCAAAAATTTTGAGAAGACTGTCAGACCCGTTCCTGCTGCCCTTTATGGATGCGTTGTACATTCAGACGACCGCTATTGGCGCAAAGGTAATTCATTTTATCTAATTGAAGATAATTATTTATTGTTGTTTTATTGTAAGTATCATTTATCTTGTAAGTATCATTTATCGATCTGTGGTATTGATATGCTTTTTTTATATTTTGCTATTTATATTTAATTGGATTTATATAATTAAATATGAAATGCAGACATATTTCGAAAACATATCTTTTGTAAACATATAGTTTGTGATAAATATTTTAGTCTTCAGTTTTGTGTTCGTGTGTCAGTGATTGTTAGCATATAAATTTGCGTTTATAAATCTTTTGTGTTTAAATCTTTTAATTTGGTAAGTACTTTCTATTCATTGTGAAGTTCCTTTAAAAATTATTAATATTCTGTGTTACAGAAAAAGATTTTATTTGATTTAAAAATAAATGTCAATTACACAAATGTTTAAAATGTTTTTTACATGTGTTGTTAGATACACATACTGAAAAACTATCAGTTCAACGAGGGAAAACCGTTGTACAGGAACCAACAGGCACAGTTCAAGGTGCAGCAATTATATCGCGCGCGGGAGCGATTGATGTTCGAGAAATTGGGGATAAAGAAAGTTACGAGGGCATCCGGCTCTGTGGAGTGGTACGGTTGCTCGCGGGAAACCGCGAGATGTTTCGGTTCGGTAATAAACGGCGTACCGTCATATCTTTATCAGCATCGATACACGCCGCCCTGCTGTTTGGCCGGTTTGAGAAAGGTCGCCTATCACGTTATCGACAAACTGGAAGAGGTCGGCATACGGTTCTGGTTGGAGGGCCAGTCGCTGTTGGGAGCGATGAGACACGGCGATATTCTACCGTGGGATCACGAGGTACAAATCGGATTGAATCGGGACGATCTGGCGAGATCGCCGTGGCTAGTCAGGGCCAGGAGCAAGCCGGTTGTCGACGACGATGGGTTCATTTGGGAGAAGGCGACAGAGGGCGAGTTCTTCAAGGTACAGTACTCCAGGGTCAACCGTTTGCATGTGAATCTGCTACCGTTCTACACGCGCAACGGAACCATGACGAAGGACGCGTGGTTTTTGAAGAACCGGGACTTCCCAGAGCACTTTCTTCACCCGATGTCGAGCATCGATTTCGCCGGTAGACAAGTGCCATGCCCAAATAATATTAGAGACTTCCTAGAGCTTAAATATTTAAAGGGAGTGATAGAGAATCCAGAGTTACCTGGTAGGTTTGTCTTTGATTAGCCCGTTTCCCATTAATTAATTGAGATTATTCCACGGTAGCGTGCGGCGTATTGTTGCTTTTTGATTTTACGCTGAGATCGGTGCTTCGAGAGTTAAGCCGTGTTTATCGTTATCGAATTGATAACTATTATATGAAACATTACGCATGTATCTAACGATACTAGGAATTATCTATGCATGGCGACGATTAATATTTAAATAAAAATTCCAATTTGTCTTTCATCTTAGGAGAAGAATTGTAAACATTTCTATTTGCCTTATTTAGACTCTACTTTAGTAAGAAATAATGACAAATAATTGTTATCAAATGTTATATCTTTGAACAACTCGGCTTGAAATAGTAAATTACAAACTTTCTTCTTGCATGAATTGATCTGTTAACATACTGTGCCAAATAAACTTACAATTAGTATTTT